>DF370240.1:0-11783 GCA_000787875.1 Solanum virginianum
CAAGCAATTCCTCAAGGTTTTCTTGCAATTTTTCATCCACCAATACCCATATAAGCTTTAAATTAGCTCAAATAAGAAGAAAATTAACATATCTTAAAAATTCCTTCTTGGACTTCAAGATGTCAATCCGAGTTTTCCAAGTGTTTTCTTGGCTAACCAATACTTTTACGATGCTTAGGGGGACTAATATATTAGGCTTGAAGCGTCATAATAGCAAGAAGATCAAAAAAATGAAATCTTGAAGAAGCCACTGTAGCAACCCGAGAGGGTTGCCAGTGCTTGCTTGTGTTTCTCTTCTTTGTTTTTGACTAGGCCTAAAAGAAAATCTTGAACTTGTACATTAGAACACAAAGATACCTATGTAAATATATATATAAAACTGTATACACCTACACTTCTTTAAATAATCAACTTTAATTCCAAATTTTCCAATAACGTCTCTTTAGTCATTTTTTTCCTAAAATTGACACTTAGGTCCCAAATTCTCGTAACCGTTCCAATACACAGGAATACGGGTTCTCACATCACAGAGCGAACCACTTGGCCTCATCGTTACCTCATACTCATTAGCGGAAGAAAAATACTCAAGGAAAAAACTGTAATGTAATTTAAGAAATCAAGTCTTTATATAAAAGTTAATTTTCAATAAATAAGAGTTGGAAAAGAAACAATACTCAACATCCTCTACTCAATGTCTATGAAGCCTCCACCTCTAATATCTAGATGGTACCACGATAGGCCATAGTTACCCAACTTAAGAAAAATAAAGTACTAACTCAAGCTAGATAACAATAATATGAAAATTCTCCAAAAACAAGGAGGTATCACCGATCAGCTGGAATGCGAATACATCCTCAACGAAGTGTTTGTTGATAATCTCTAATACCTGCCTCTGCATCATAAAATGATGCAGTCCAAAAGGGGACATCAAAAAACTTGGAATATACTGGTATGTAAAATAGCTGAGTGAAACAAAAACAGGTAGAATAATATGGAAACAACATCAACTCGAAATAATACTCAATTGCAATATCAAATGTCTATCTAAAGCAAGAATAAAGAGTAGATAAGCGACCCATCAACCAATCAAACCTCATCAATCAAATCAGACTCAACTCAATGGGACTCAACTCAACTCATCTCAACTCATCTCATCTTATCTTGACTCAGAGTACTCAATGTGGGAACTTGCTGGGAGTTTCTCTTATCCGACAACAATTACTTATGAGCCAGTTATTGCACAACATCCCGTCAGTGTTGCCACGATCATTTTGTACTTGCCAGGTAGAGAACAAAACAAAACCATAATGGACAATGAGATGACAATCTACAAGTCCTCTATTATTTCAGGGACGTCTATCCAGAGGGAACCTCAAAATAACGTAGTGGTTGTAATCCTCACCTATGCTTGGCTACATAGTTAATGGGTGAAAGTTGGTATTACTCTTACCCATTTCGGTGTTCGATACTCCTCCTAATACTCAATGCTCAGAAGACAATCCATCTTAATCAAACCATCTCAATCAGCCTCGTGGAGGCACTCATCATTTAATCAGTCTCATAGAGACTCAAATCATCTTATCAACCAACTACTCAATCGATAGCTCAAGGCTTAGGACAATCATTAGGGAATAATCGAATAGACAAATCATTGGAGTTCATTTATGGATACGTATAGGACTATCAAGTTCATCAACACATTATCATTCTTACATCACAATCACAATCGACATTCTCAGATCAAGGCTCTAAATTCAATCTCTAGGTTCATTCAAGCATGCTTTCAAAGTTATCATGTAGGGTTATATAATATCTCATGAAAAGTATTCAATTCAAGAAAACAAGTTTATGATGATCATCAACAATGAAAATACGTGTAATTAATATAATTTTCAAGAAAATCTTCAAGAAACAATTCAAAAAACATGTATGGGGACTCATGAACTCTCAACTCATCTATGACCATCTCAGGGGCACATAGGAGAATAATCCCATGATTTAATTTAGCCGTACGTACCTTGATTGAAGCTTTGGAAAATTAACCACAAGAACTCTCCTCGAACTCCTCAATTTTATGCTCCTCTTCTCTGCTTTTTAGCCCTATTGTTTTCAAGGACCTAGAGTAAGGTTTATAACCTTTTTTACGCTTAAAACGACCCATTCTGATCATATATTACATCCACGAGGGGTTTGAAAAGGTCTACAATGCCCCTCACAAAATTCAAAAAAAGTCTATCTCGGGACATGGGATCCGCGATGCGGACAAGGTTTATTTTTGATATTTTCACTGAAAATTCTCCAAACGAGGTATATAATCCCGTAGAAATTTTTTTGAATAAAACCAAGTGTTGGTCAGCGGTAGGTGCCTATCGCACACCTGTTGCACACCCTCACTAGTTTGCGTTTTCTCATCAAAAAATTATTTTTGATCTAATTGCTCTAAAAATCAACAAAGACCACTTTCCCACTTAATTTTTTCATGTTGATCGCAAACCCGGCCTCGGATTTACTATCAAAGCATGAAAAGACGCATTATGCGCACATCTTTCTTCTAGGGATATTTTGGTAATTTTGTCGAGTGTTACATTATCCTACCTTGGAATTATTCGTCCTCAAATGATGAGTAGAGGTAGACATCAAGGCACAAATATTTTTAAGACTCATCTCAATACTCACTCAATAACTTGAACTCTCGACTCCTCATCAACCTCAACAAACTCTACTCAAACTCAAGAATAGACATATCAACTCAGAATAGAAACATCAATTAAGTCAAGGGTAAGGACTTACCCTTAACACTCTCCTCATTAGGCACAAATAGAACATCAGAACTCAATGAATTTAAATCATTTAATACCTCGACTGTCAGTCATTTGAACTCAAGAAGAAGGTCATCAACTCTAATAGAGAATGGAACCATCATAATATACAAGACTCTATGGGCACTCTTGAGCTCAACTCCCCACCTCAACTATGCTCCTTTCCATAGCACTCTACTCCATCAATGCAATCTCTTATTCAAATCTCCACCTAATCACCTCCTCCTCTTCCTTTCAAGCCTACTTCTGAGCCTCAGGGTGCTATCCCTACGACGATCATAATCACATAAAGTTAATCCTCAATACTTGGCTCCATACTTCCACAAAGGCTTTCATTAAAAGATCGTTAGTCCTTTTCACTACTTCACTACCCTTAATCGAAACCCTTATTATACAGTCTTCAATAGTCTATCATTAATACTTGCATAGCAACAACCACATATTAAAGACTATCACTCTAACCACTTCAACCCTGTCATAAATTTTTTTCAAGCCTATTCGTCACTTCTACCTCCATCATTTAATGTGAATCTTCACTCAAAGACACACCAACATACTCTTACCTATCTATTGCACATAATAAGGTCTCATCTCACTCTTTCTCCCTACCTTTATCCCTATATGACACAAGTTTAACACCAATATCATAATAAGGATACATTCACTCCTCCTCATCTACCCTCACGCTCTGTCTACTACTATTAGCAACACAATTTAGACCTAGAGGAACTCATCATCTCTCCATTTGGCAAAACCTTAAACTACTACCTCTCCATGCAAAATAAGCACGAATATCATCAAGAACTCAAATACTCAGATACTCGAATACTCATTCTCAAGAATAAACTTCAAACTCAATATCTCGAATTCAAATTTTATCTCCAACATCATTATTAGGCACGACTACTATCAAGGACTTGCATACTCAAGTACACAGAGGCTCGAAAAGAACATCAACTCAAAGATAGAAACTCAACTCCATTATCACAATTTAGGAGCACTCACTCTCTCCCATTACCCATAACTCATCTACTTTCATCAACATTTCTATCAAGGCTAGAAAGCAGAATCACTAAAAGAGATTGGAACAAAAGATCATTAGCACGAATCAATTGAAAAATCTTATCTGAGGATATTCGTAATGAAGTATGATCTCCCTCATCTATTAAGACTCATCACTCTAAGTTCACAGAACTATATGTAGTTTAAAAATCAGGTTGTATCTCATTTAACATAAGACTTAAACTCTTGGATCTAATGGTTAAGATTAGAATTATGGAATGAAGTCATCGCTTCTCATCCTCGAAACTCAACATGAATAGGAATCTGCATAGTGTGCAAGGGACTAGGCCGTAGGCATGACAGTCATACACCAGATGGGAATAGAGTGTCTCCTTAACTGAAATATAAGGACTATTTGATATGGAAAAGAATTGATATCTCATCTTGATTAGGCCATCACTATCCTAAACTCAAGATATACTTTGGTTCAACACCTCGTCATCTCCCCCTTAGATCAAGGGTCATCTCTCTAAGTTTGCAAATCAATTCTCTATGCTAGGCTATTGGTACATATCTCCACATGGTCAGGGAATCACTGTCCATAATAATACCTTAAACTCTTGTTATTCTATAGTCACATATATATGACTAGCTACTCTGTCTCTCTTCAACGATATCACTGTTAGCTTCCTCTTGTCTCTATGGAACTCTCTCTGTGTTTGATAATCTTAATGCCATACATAACCACTTTTCATAACTTTTACCATCTAACCTCATCTTTTTGCTTGCTAACACTCAACTTCTGTCTCCTATAAACTCATTTGTATAAGACTTAGACTATAATGGAAAACTCATAGTTATCTATCTATAAGCCCCAATCAACTAGGTTGTTCGGAATGATAGGGGATGCTTACATCAGCCTACTCCACATTGACAACTAAAAAATATTATTTAGATTCTTATAGTAGTCATAACTTAGAGCTTCATACATTTTTACACACTCATTGGTACATATCTCAAGCCTCTTCTTATCTATTGAGCTATCCTAGTCTTACTCATCTTGCCTAAGGGGAACTTGTACCTTACCCATAGCATCACTTTCTCAACAATTAACGTCTTTATCCGAACATATATTATGGCAAGCCTCAAAGAATAAATCTCCAACTAAGACTATCACTCTCACGATGCTATCTCCTCTTTAACACTACTCCTCAAAATTCAAGCTTAGGGTCTAGTATTACCATGTGCATCTGTCAAACACCTCTCTAATACCAACTCACAACTACTAGGTAAAAATTGAGGGAACATAAGATCACTAAAATTTGATAGTGAGTATTCAATCAACACCTACCATTCTTATAATTCAATACCACTCATCTATTCAATCATATCTCCTTATCTGACTAAGCTCATAACTCGACGAGTCTCACAAACTCTCACTTAAAAATCATAAGCCAAAATTTAAATCTACCACATTGAAAGCACTCATTTCTCGTATTCAATATCTACACTTCACCCTCAATATTATGAATACTACAACACATCAATATAAACTTTCTTCTAGTTTGAGCACACTCTATCATATTCTAACAATAAATCTTCCTCTATATCTAATCATGAAGATCATAAGGTACTTACGACTCTTCCACCACTTTTGGAAATCGACTCATCACCTCATTGCTTACCTAATAGGTACATAACTCTGACTACAAGCCTCAATCAGCCATCACTCTTGCTATCTCGTCCCTTTACTTCCATCATCATCCTTATAACTCTGGGATGATTCAATTCTACTCAGGGTTTATGGGACCTCAAATCTCACTCTTAGGTGGTAGCATTAAACTCTTTAGAAAAATAAGTTTCTCTAGGTATCATCAGAAGCAAGTTTTGAATAAGAAAGTCAGGGTATATCTAGAGCTAACCCAATGCATGATTCATATGAGTAATAGTGCACTCTTTCTAGTCTAACAACTTAGCACACTAGTTAGCTTCTCTCAAGCCTGGTGCAGTCTCTTTACCATTCTGATTACGTTATCGCAGTGGATCTCATCGGTAAGAGTTTGAACATTATTGTCTCTATCACCTAGTGGATAAGGCATAATTGAAAGGTTTAGATCATCACATGAATCATCATAGGTTTCTTAGGAAATGGCTGTATCACATGATTTAGAATCTCAAAGAAAGGAAACTTTTCCTAAACGTCAATAGTCCCTCATTTACAGAAGTGGGGCCCTCACAACCATAAATAAATTCCTATAAACACAGCTTTATAGATACCCTAGAACACTTGAAATTTTTGTTTTGATACCAAGTTTGTCATGCCCCAGGAGGGTACCCTTGGTGTGGTCGACACTCAGAGACTATTGCTAGTCCCCGAGCGAGCCCCTTGACCTCATCATCACCTCATACTCAATAGCAGAAGAAAAATACTTAAGGAAAAGACTATAATGTAATTTATGAAATCAAGTCTTTATACAAAAGTTAATTTCCAATAAAAAAGAGTTAGAAAAGAAATAATACTCAACATCCTCTACTCAATGTCTATGAAGCCTCTACTCTAACATCTAGATGGTACCACGATAGGCATGGTTACCCAACTCATGGAAAATAAAGTACTAATTTAAGGTAGATGATAATAATATAAAAATAATTTGAAAACAAGGAGGTCTCACCAATCATCTGAATATGAATAGATCCTCAACAAAGAGCCTGTTAATAATCTCTATTACATGCCTCTGCATCATAAACTGATGTAGTCCAAAAGGGGACATTAGTACTTGAAATTTACTGGTATTTAAAATAGCTGAGTAAAACAGAAATAGGTAGAATAATATGAAAACTGAAACGACCCCAAAAAGTACCCAAAAATGTGACTCGAAAGTGCTCAGAATCGTAATTTTCATATATCACAAAATTCGTGCGTGATATTAAAAATTTGACTTCATTTTTTTAAGGGGGCAAAATTGAGTGGAAAATAGGTCTAACCCTGATTTTAGAACAACCGTATTAAAATTTGAAAATCGCAAAAATGTAATTTTCAGAGTGCATCCGCGCTCCTGGTGCGACGAGACAAGGGTTCGCTATAGTGTATTTTGGTTGCCACTTTTCTATCTCGGTCAAAGGCTTTTGAGTCTTGGACTTAAGTCTTCTCATACATGAAAATACCTATACTTAGCCATATTTTACCTTCATATCATTCAAGACATTCCCCAACACTCTCTCAAACACTTAGACAAATATTTTGGACTTAAGTCTTCTCATACATGAAAATACCTATACTTAGCCATATTTTACCTTCATATCATTCAAGACATTCGTAAATACTCTCTCAAACACTTAGATAATGTTTCACCTCAAACTTCAAGAGTCCAAAACTCATCCGGATCATAAGGAATTCATCCAAGCTTCAAGCTTCCATTCAAATCTTCTTCAAGGAATTCTCCAAAGTCAAGGTATGTGGGTTTCATTCATGGCTTCCTTTCACCCATGAAGCCTAAGCTTCCTTTATACTTAAATTGCATGATTTTAAGTTGATTTGCTTATGGGTCTTGCTTAGTATGAATTTGACTATGAACTATGTTAGGGTTTCATGAAATTGTGGCTATTTTACATGTTTTGAGCTATGAATCTAAGAACTATTGTGGGATTTGATGAAGGGTTTTTTTGTATATAGCTTGATGGTGTTACCAGGTATTGATGGATGGTTTTACATTGGATTTTCTTGTATGATTTCATCCCTAAACATGGGTTTACACTAGCTCTACATACCCGCCATTTGTTTGATAAAATGTCCGGTTATGGTTTCTTGATGAATTGAAGGTCCAATGCATATCTTATGAGTTGAATGACTTTATGATGATGAATGGAATATATTTATATGATATTCTCCTATATAGTGTTAGAAATTGACCATGCCCTACTCAGGGGATTAAGAGCCTAGGTAACCATGTCGAGGGGTTTGTACCTTGATAATGTCAAATGTCTATCTCCACTCGATTTTCTGCACTGATCACAAATTCGATCTCAAAATTCCCATCAAAGCTTTGAAAGATGCGTTATGCGCATGATTACATTCTAGGGGCATTTTGATAATTTTACGGGGTGTTACACATGTATGTTTGCCTTTTGATAATTATCTTTCAATACACTTAGTTCGAGTGTGCGTATAATATTTTTATATCGTAAAAGGTGTCATTGTTTGATTTAAGATATAAGTGGTGTGTGTAACACATAGTCATATTGCACGAGTGTTTACAGTAATTAATCATAAAATATTTTAATATTTTCTTGCCAAATATATATTGATTGAAACACAAATTAGATAACAATTATTAATATGGTGTTTAAAATTATGCAATGAATATTAGATACCTCAACTTAAATGAGGTATTTTGTGGACATTACGATTTAGCAAAACACCTCATGCATGAACCCCAATCACTAATGGTGTGTCATGTGGACAATTAGAGAATGCCATTTGTTTTTCTTGAAATAAAAACAAATATTTCTTTCACTTAAAACATGAACACACTTCCTTCTCCCTAATTTTTTTATCCTCAACCTGTTTTCGCGATATACTTTTTGTGATGCGATTTCAATTTACATAAGGAGAAATTAATGACAATAAAGATGCACATCAGTATGATGCATTAGGAATTAAATAAAAGTAGATTATAAATGTTAGAACTAAATTTTACATATCATTTTAAATTGACAATGAATCGGACTAACATTTGACACGCTTAAATATGATAATAACACATATATTATGTATAAGTTAGTTTCAAGCATTCACGAAACACAACTGAAGTTATAGATAATTTTGAATCTCTTCTAAATTAAATTAGAAGTGGAGGAATTAAAACATCAATGTAATTCTTGAAAATCAACATCAAGACAGAAAATTTTCCATATTATAATTTGGAAAAAATGAACTATTACAAATTTATTTTCTTAAAATTTGTTTTATTTTTTTGTAAAAATAAATTAAAACAAATTGGTTTATTACTTGTTTGTTTTAATTTCATTGTTTATTGCTTAAGAATGTAATACACGTTTCTTTTTCAAAACTGGATAATTACGGTAGATAATGAACAAAAATTGATATAAACTTCATTTCTGTTACATATCATTTTTGGAACCTTTGATGTAGCTAGACAAAGGTGTGGACCTTTTATGTAACTGATCTTTGAAATTTTGATTCGTTCAAATTTTTTAGGTTGGTGCACAAAACATTTTATATTGAAGCAGAGTTTATATGATAGTATTCCAATATTAAGTCTATCCTAACGTAAATATCAATAGTTGATTCCACCATGCAAAATTAATCACATGGAGAGAGAGAGAGAGAGAACTTTCTAACTACTGTACCTAGAATGAAATTGGATGACTATATAATATTGAGGGTGGCAAGTGGGAGTATGGCAAACAAGCTCAAATGAATACTGCTAAAATGAGGGGAAAGCCAAAAATAACAACTATATGCTGGTGTAATTGATATATGTAACGGTATCTGATGAGGTAAAGAAGAGAGTGAAACGCACGTAGTGGTTATTATAGTGATTCCTCCTTTCCCTAGAAAATATCTGAAACAACTTGCTCCATCCCAAATTCCATCGCCGCGGCCATCGGGTTCACTGGTACTACCAAAAAGTCTCATGCTTACGTTACTATTATTGATAGTTTCTTGGACCACGAGGACCCCGATCTTGCTTCTTTTTTCCATACCAATCATTATATTGATGATAAACCTCCTCGTGCTCTATGATAAAGAACTTGGAGTCTGTATCATGGTGAAGATAAGGATGATAACCAGTAAAAGAAAGGTACATAGTCATCTGTTCTAGAGCACCCTAAACCGTAATAGCAAGAGAGTTCAATAACATTCACCTTAGTAGGGCCCCCCAGCACCATCTTTCCTTAGTAGACAATATACGAACCATACTCTTTTCTTAAATAAGTTAAAATTTGCTAAATGATATTCAACAATAACATATTGGCTAGTATAATTCCATAATAAACTCAAAATAACTACTTAAAACCATTAAAGAGGAAACCACTGCTTATAGATTTTTTTCATTCTTAATGGTCGATATCATCTCACCACAACCTTATGAATATAAAGGGATTATATCCATCCTGTCACATATAACCCCCTGTCCAAAAAAAACTAGAGTTATCAAATATAGAGCTCCCTTCATCTCAAACAAGGATCTTAGAATGATAATGCAGCTTCTGATATATGCAAACCACAAACATATCTAAAATTAATTTGAGAATAGATATGATTGAGGGATCCATAAATCAGCAGTTCAATTTTCCCTCTTAGATCCTTTTATGACCTTCAGAAGTGCTCTACCTTCAAAATCCTAAATCTCACTCAGCCAAGTTAAAACCAACTACATGATATTCAACGATTATATATGGCTCAGTATAATTCCATAAATACTGCCTGAAAAAGATAAAGTTTATATTGACCTTGCATCTTTCTTGGAAAGAAAGAGAGGGGCACATCAATCACATCTAAATGAAAAAAATTAGTAAACCATATTGAAACTTTAGATCCATTAACATGCAAAAGTAATTAAAAAAATAATAGACTTAAGCAATGTATATTAACAAATCTAGATGACCATAACCTAAAAGAAAAAATAAAAGTTATCAAGTGTAACACTCGTGAGTCCAAACAAGTACTCAACAGGAAAAAAAGAATTAGAGTTATCTATGTAGAGCTCCCTTCAATCCAAATAAGGATCTTAGAAAGGTAAATGCAACTCTTGATATATGCAAACCACAAACCTATCTAAAATTAATTAGAATAGATAGGATAGAGAGATCCATAGTCCAACATCTCAATTTTCCCTCTTAGATCCTCTTTTGGACTTCAGAAGAGCTCTATCTTCCAAATTCTAATCTCTCTCAAACAAGTTTTAACTAGCTATATGATTCACAACAATGATAGTATCTTCATGCAATTAGCGTGTACATAAACCTTATATCTTTCTAAAAAACAAAGAGAGGTATATCAATCACAAACCTTACATTTTTCTAAAAACCAAAGAGAGGTATTTCATTCCCATCTAAATAAGAAAAATGGTAAAACACAATAAATCTTCAGATCCATTAATATGCAAAAAATAATAACAAATAAAAAAATATTCAATATATACTAACAATTCTAGATGACTTTTTATCATCTAAAACTTTGTATACATAAAAGAAAAAACATAAAATTATATATGATAAGCAAAACTTGTTGCTATACAGATATAAGGAAGGGAAATTGATGGTGATAATGAGAAAAAAAAGAGAAATACATACATACATACATACACACACACACACACACACACAGACACACACACACACACACACACACACATATATATATATATATTGGCTTTCAATTGTTAGGCCAGTCTCTTTTTATCTCTTTGAAAATCACATGCATTAGTCACCCCTGTTAGAGCCCGTACAATTTTATTTTGGCACCATGGTTATCAATTGAGATCGTTAGTGTCATTTTCAAGGCGATTGGCAATTTAGTGTATTTTTGAAGAATTGAATTTTTTTTTGGGATCTTTGTAAGGGGTTGTGAAAATGAACTTATGGACATGTTATATGTACAAGTGTACACTTCCAAGATTTTAGTTGCTAAAACTTTCTTTAGTATTTACAAGTGGAGGAATTATGTGTTTAGAAATTGCAAAGTGTGCTGTGGTGGTTGGTCCAAGTTGTGTGACAAACAGATTATTTTCATTTAATGAGGAGGACATGTGTTATCCTTACTTACATTATATAAATGTAACAAGGGGACTAAGTGTTAGCTCTATTATACATACTCCTATATGCTATGTTTATATATACAAGGAAAGGGGGACATTTGACACTTGGAAAAATTTGGAACCTGAGTGCTACAATGCAATCACTCTCGAGTAAAGAGTTTAATCTACGACAGCGCCA
>DF370239.1:1609-13157 GCA_000787875.1 Solanum virginianum
AGCTTCTGTTTCTGGTGAGGTTCCTGAGTGAGAGTATTGTAATATTTCTCCAAATTAGTGAAATTCTGCTACCTCCCGTGGATGTAGGCAAATTGTCGAACCACGTTAAATATTGTGTCTCTGTCTTTGTTTATGATGTCATATTCAACTTGAATTTCAAACGCTTCCGCACAACATATATATATATATATATATTATTACTACTATAAGATTATAAGATGCACTTTATTTTATTAAAATTGGTGTAATTAATATTTCAAAAGCATATTTCTCCTTTTGAATTTTATAGGTAAACTATCACTTATTAGGTTAGAAATATATATCTCGCTTTTACTATACGTTCATCATAGTGTGTATGCGTACTATATTTTCTTTTTCTCCTTTATATTAAAAAAATGGTCACATTATACTCCACGTTGACAAAATATTTCATGTTGGCAAAAAATAAATAAATTATTAAAATTAGTTAACATTAAATAGAGTATTAAAGGATTACTATCCCCTAAAAAAAATTATAAAACAAAACATAAAATATTTTTCTTGCAAAAGTTTTTAACCACCCTTAAAATAATAATTTAAATAATATTTTAATTCTTTTTTGGAAAAAAAAATAACTCTAACCCACCCTTCTAATCCGTCATTTTCATTTTTTTTTCTCGTTTGTATTATATGTGTGAGAGAGAGTTTTTAGAAAGGTATTTTTCACTTGCTGCAAGATTAATCTTTTTAAAATAGTTTTTTTCTATTATATTCGCTATGTAAATAGACAAAGATTTCTAAAAATATATGTATATATTTAATATAAAATAAAAGAATTATAAAAAAGATAAAAGATAAATTAGGAATAAAGGATTAAATGGAGGGGATAGAATTTGTTATATAGTTTTTACAAAGGAGTAGGGGAGGGGGTGAAGTCTAACCCTTTTTTAAAAAAATTATCGAAAAATTAAAATATTAAAAAATAAAAGAAAAGGTGGGGGATTGTCGGGGGTGGGAGTTGGGGGAAAGAGGTGGTGGAGTAGGGTGAGAAAAATATTTTAAATTTTATTTTTCAAAAAATAATTATTTTTCAAAAAATAATTATTTTTTAAAAAATTATTTCTATTTTTGGGGAGAGTACTAATATTGTACTTTAATCTTTAATTTTAACTAATATTAGTAAGTATTTAATTTTTGTCAAAGTTAAATATTTTATCTATGTGGAATGGCACATGGGAAAAAATTTTCAAATAAAAGAGAGTCTCAGTGTATTTTTCAAACTAATTAGTGATAATTTAGATATAAAACTCACGTCCCAAAAATATAGATATGAAACTCAAAATATGATATTTAAATATATTTTTGACACTTATCTTTATATAAAATGATATTTTGTGAAAGGCTATTGTATCCTGGAGGGGATAGGTCAATGAGAATACCGTTGGACTGGTCAAAATATTTTTATTTTATTGCAGTGGGCTTGAATCTCCTTAAAGAGAGCGAGATATCCGCCCCCCAGCCTAATTCATTTTTATTTCTTAATTGTAATTTTGTAATATTATTATAATTTGTCACCAACAATAAAGTCATCTTTTTAGTCATATCATAGTTCTTTTATATATAATTTTTTTTCCTAGATTAGTGTCTTGTCATAAAAATGTCAATTTTAATGGATATAGTTTGTTACGTGATCCACACTGCAACAAAGTGCTCATCTTCGTTGAGGCAAAGTTATTTGAAATTTATATATGTTGTTGAGTAGTATCATATATTCAATGAAATAGTCAAAATATGATTAATCCAATCAGCAAAATTAACATATATTATCAAACAGCAAAATAGTTGAAGCACAAAAAAGTTGATCCTCACAAATAACATATATCAAATGGTGAAATAGTATAGGGTACACAAACTAGCTTGTATGTACAAGAAGTATCCAATGGTGAAATAGACGATGTAGTTATACGAATAAATTGGTATATAAGTATCATGAAATAGATGAAGTCCTTGTACGATTACGTATATCATGCTTTTTAATAGAGGTAAAGGGAGCTTAGAGGTGCTTCTTATTCTAAACATGTTTTGAGTTATGCAGATCAAACTTAAATCAAATGGTAATTCTTATGTAATTGCAGCACAATGATTAAGATGAATTTTTATTAAGGTAGTAGAAAATTATCTTTACTTGACTTATGCCTTCTTCTTTCATTTGGCACTGAATTATCCTATGTCTGAATTAAACTTGTGTATAAAAGGGAAGACGTGTGCAAATTTTTTTCTCATTTAATTTTTTATTTTGGTCTTATTTGAACATAAAGGTGTACCTAGAATTTGATGAATCGTGATACTGCTTAGTATCTCAATTAATGATTATAATAAATATTGATATATCATTGTATCTTATGATTAAAAAAAACAAAGAAAAAGTACTTCTGTTAGCATTATTATAACATATGATTTGATAGGTTTAATTATGAATTTTAATTACACTATATACATGTTAGGTATAACTTAATAATTAAAAATAAAATTTTTTGAAAGTTACCATCTCTGCAAAAGAAAATGTAAAACAATTTAAGCATTTTTTTTTTAGTGATTTAACTAGGTTGAATGGATAATAAAATATTCTTCAAATGTCACTAAAATAGCAATAATAACATGAATAGATAAACAAGGAGCAATGAACTAGTAACTTTAGCAAATCTTTAGTTCTCTAGCATCAAGTTCATTGAAATATTTTTTTTTTTCCATCGAGAACTTGATTGAAGAGGTTCTCTATTTCTTTCTCCTCAGCCATTTCCTCTAATTTACCTAATATCTTCTTCTTTTTTTATTTTTCATTACAAATTCAAAATAGACATTATGTTCAAGTAAGTTGCGTTGCCTTTAAAAAAAATGTGTTGCCTTTCGAATTTTAGAAAAGCTAAATAATCATTTACTATGTCATTTACCTCGGTCAAAGACGACCATGCAAAAGCATTGATTTCTCCAGGAATTGTACCGACTTTTAATCACATAGAGTAGACAGCGCATTGCTTTCTTACGCAGTCTATTCTATGTGATGTAAAAGTCGGTATAATTCCTTCAAATTTTACACAGTCCTACAAATCTTTTATGTATCCTTCAAATCTTACACAGTCCTACAAATCTTTTATGTAGAAGATCTTTTCTTTTTCCTTCGTCAAGATTGCTAGTAATCTGACCTACTCTTTGTTGTCATATTTTAATACACAAAAGTAAAAAAGTAAGCTTTATGAGCGAGTATCTATCTGTGAATATAAAATAAGAGTTTCTGGTTCATGTTTATAGATGTCTGATATGACCATATAATTAAATAAATTTTAAATTGATTGAAATAATATATTTGACCAAATTTTAAAATTAATTAATTGCAGAATCTGGTCTAGATATTAATTAATAATTTACCTAAATTGATATAGTCAAAATCCTAATGGTCAAATTTGAAGTTGAGTTTATGGAAGGTAAATTCAAATTTAAAAATGAGAGTCTTTGACTCATTTTTATAGATGTCTGATAAGGTCACATAATTAAATAAATTTTAATTTGACTAAGATAATATATTTGACCAAATTTAAAAACAAACTAATTGCAGAATCTGGTCTTTAAGGTATTAATTAATAATTTACCTAAATAGTTGTAGTCAAAATCCTAAATATCAAATTTGAAGTTGACACTTAAATCACACTTGATGAGTGTGATTTATGAGTAAATGATTAAATGAATAATTTATTTTAATTTAAAAATTAAAAGTGGTATTATATTACACATAAATCGTATTTTATGAATTAATTTATGAGTAAATGATTAAATGAATAATTTTTTAATTAAAAAACTAGGTGTAGTGTGCATTACATATAAAAATCGCACTTGACGAATGCTATTTATGAGTACTGATTAAATAATTTTTTTTTAATATATATTGATTGGGCAGACATGCCTATCATTCGGCGTCATGGGCATCGCCCTCCGCGCATCAGCCAGGCGAACATGCTCAGCACCCAGGCTATGTATGATGTTGGCATCACCCTGTGCGCATCGGCCAGTTGAGGCAAACATGCCCACTGCTCGAGCCATGTACGACGCTGGTAGTGCCCAGGCCACGTGCGTCGTAGGCAAGGCCCTGTGTGCATCTATCGAGCAGATATGCCCAGTGCCCAAGCGATGTCCAACGCCAACAACGCCCTAGGCGCATTGGCCTATGAACAGGCCCAACACTTGGGCGATGTGCGACACTAGCAGCCCCAGGCGACATAGGCATCACCCAGGCGTCATAAGCATTGCCATGTGTGCATCGGCTAGGTGGACACGTCCACCGCTTGGGGCATATGCGACGCCAGAAGTGCTCGAGCGACATGCGTCGTGATTAGTGCCCTATGTGCGTTGGCCGATCAAACATGCCTATCGCTCGGGCAATATGCAATGCCGGCAGCACCTTGGGAGCATTGGGATGATGCTCGGGCAACGTGCAACATCGGTAGCGCCCAAGCATAATAGGCATTGCCCTTTACACATTAGCCAGATGAACATGCCTAGCGCCCGGGCCTCGTACGACATTAGCAGCGCCCTACATGTATCAGTTGGCGAAGGCAGACATACCCACTGCCCTGGCTATGTATGGCACCGGTAGTTCATAGCTACGTGTGTCGTGGGCAGTGTCCTGTGTGCATGAATCGAGAAGATATGTCCCAACGTTGATAACGCCCAACGCTTAGGCATAACGTTGATAACAATCAGCGCGTAGGATTGTACTAGATGCACAACTCCTCATATGTCGTTGGCTCAGTTTAGATGGATCCACGAGTTAAGTTTTGTCCCTTAATTACCCTGGCAAAGTATTGGATGAATCTGGCAATGTTGGCAAGATGTTGTATCATCATGATGCTCATAGTTATGGTTGTCGATTTAGAGAAACTCCCCAAGTTAAAGTATATATTATTTTCAAATACAGACTAAGATGCATTTATTTATGTATTAAACCAGATGTTTTACTTATATTGCATTAATTATGTTACTGAGTTATTTTCTGAGTTGCGTCTTTGAGTTGAGCATCCTACTTTGAGTTTCTATCTTGACTATTTTACATACCGTACATTCCATGTACTTATGCCTTTTGATACTGTATCATTTTATAATACAGATTCAGCTACCCATGATAACAGACATTCAGTAAGATAGCTTTCCACTAGAAGTTGGAGAGACCTCTTCACTTTCAAATGACTCTAGTTAGTCCAATTTATTTATTTTATTTTACAATCAGGTAATCTTGGTCTTATTGTGACACCTATATTCAGTATAGTAAATGCTTCGTGGACAGAGTTAGTGAGTCAATCTAGTCTATTCATTCATATATTTTAAGCATTATTATTATTATTTGTACCAAGAGATATTTTCAAACTCTATATGAAACATGATTTAGATTCTTTGAATTTTATTAAATGTTTCAAAGGCTCATATTATGAAGCTTCTGCATGCATGTTAATTAAAGTCTTCACATGAATGAGTCAGTAGGCCAAAGGTTTCGCTTGGGGACCAATAGTAATTTTTGAGTGTCGGTCATATCCAGGGTGTAGACTCGGGGTGTGATACCAACTTTTAATATGTCTTTTAAATATGTTAAGTTATTAATTATTGCAATTTATAATATATTTTTTTACATAATTTTAAAAAATTAAAACAAAAGAAATAACATATTTTATTTAAAATAATGCAAAAGATAATATGATGCCCCTTCAATTTTGCTTCTAATTGAAATTATAATAAGATAAAATACATAATAATTATAACACTTTTTAGTGAACTGGGAGCATGAATTTCTTAATTATTGTGTCAATACATATTTAAACATTATAAAAAGATAAAAATTAAATTCTACCAGGATTTAAAATCATGACCTCCTACATATAAGTCTTTATTTAAATCACAAAACTAAAAACAGCTAATGCAATATTATACACTCACTGCCATTCCTTATATAAGAGAACATTTATTTTGAGATCCTCTCTATCTCTTCTTCTTCTTCTTTTCTTTTTTTTTCCTTCAATTTTAGTAACCATCTTCTTATCAAGTCAGTAATTCATGTATAACATGTAATAAGTAAAGTATTTCTTAGCTATAGAACTAATTCATCGTAACTTTGAGAAAAAGAAACACATTTTGTATCTAGAAAATATTGGGATTTTAATTATCTACAAAAATTTTATGAATCATCTTTGACAATATCAAAAGTTTATTTATAAAAAAATTTCGAATCACATTTAACAATTAATTTTTTTTATGAGATAAGAATAAAATCTGGTACACGTCATATTCTTTAGATTACACTTATGATATGACGAAATTCTTATTGAAACAATGGAGAGGTCGACATACATCCTTACATATGACAATATTATATTTTAATAATTATCAATCATCACGATTTAAAAATGACATTACTTTTTCTCTAAAAGTTGGTAAATACGCTTTTAACTATAGAAAATAATGGAATGGGTGGAGGAGGACCATCAATTCATTATTTCTACCTTATTTAACACACAAAGTATATAAATTTGAGTTCTCCACGCAATTTGGAGGATTTGAGAATGCAATTTTGGATTTTAATTTTTCAATTTTGCAATCTTACTTTATTAAAGCTGGGACCCATTGTAACAATCCTGATAATGTCTCTTTACTTTTTGCATGTGAAATTTAAATCAGACAAGTAATGTGTATACATGGTGCGTTTTATTTTAATAATATATTACTAATATTAAACAAAAAACGTTCGAATTGGTGGCAGCCTCTATGTTAAAACCAAATATTCTATTAAAGTGTGCATGAATTAAGTATTTGTTCCCTCGAGAGTTTTATTAAATATAATCATTAGAATGTGAAAAGTAGCCTATTTAAATTGGGTCAAAATGAGATGAAATTAATATAGTAGGGTTTATATAAATCACTTAGTGTAAGGGTTAATTATTATTATTTTTTATCCTTTTTCAATTTATAAAAATTCTTTAAAAAATTATGGCAATTCAGATGCATTAATTCGGCGATCTTGATACATTAATTCAATTCGAGATATAAAATTAGGATTTTTAAGTATTAACAGGTAACATTTAAAATGATACATTAAACATAGAAATAATTCAAGAATTAAAATTAATGTATCTGAATTAATGAATTAATGTATCCAAACAGAAAGAAGAGATTTTTGAAATTTTTGGGAATTGATGAAAATAATGAAAAATATAATAAATAAATGAGTGTAATTAGGTACTCCTTCCATCCCATAATATAAGGAACTTTCCATTTTATACAGTGATTAAGAAATCATCAATGCATTAGTTACCTTTACCATTTTGCCCTTCATTTATGTCAATCTATATTAAATTAAGTTAGAAAAAATCATTAATGCACTAATTAATGGTGGGGTAAAATGGGAAAAAAATAATTAATTCTATTCTAATTTAGTAAGTACCCTTATAGTATGAGACAAATATTTATAGAAAAATGGTCTTATATTATGGAACGAAGATAGTAATTATTTATTAATAAATGAGTTGGTATCTAAGTCCATCCAACGCTAAGTGAGATGAGATGATAGAGTCACGATGAGCTAAATAATAAATCATACACAAAGGTAAACAAAATTGAATTGAACAAGTAATATTTCTACGAATAAATTTTATCACCCTCCACCTAACAAATTGTATATTGTAATTATAGACAAGTTCAATCGTTGTAATTAACAACCTTAACTCATTGATTGTTATGTATCAGCAAGTGGATCAAGCTAATTACCAGATCAATAATTGCTATAAATAGGCTGATCAAATTGTTAATGGTCTAACCAAATATGGGGAAATTTTGGATAACTTAAAAAAGCTTTTCAGCAATTTCAGAAGTCTGCCTAGCTAGGAAAATTGAAGTTGCTTATCACTTGAATCATACATGGCAGCTAATTTCTTTGTCAGTAAATTCTTTGTTTTGGATTTTCAATTTTAAGGAATAATAATACAATTTAGTCACAGTGTAATATCTCCTTAAAAAGTCCAGAGGTCATACGGACAATTCATCAGATATGTAAGAATAAATAGTATTCACAAAATCTTAAAATGGATGTCAATTTAAAAAGCAGTCAGACTAAAATTTTAACGTGGTATGATATTATCTGCGTGAGTCAAATTCAGATGATTTTTCTAAATAAAGTATCATATTATTAAGAAGTTCTACACCTTATATGTTATTTTTCAATATTTTCATCCATTAATTTGATATTTTATTCACACATCTAACGATTTTAGGCTTGAACTAATAAGTTTCACTGGCCATGTGATGATCCACGAATCGATTTTCAAGATTCACTGTGTACACCCAATCATTGGAGTATTTTACGTCAACCAAAGCATGCAATTATTAGCTTATTTTTGTATGTATGCGTACCTAAGCTTGGAAGGGGAAGTAAACTAAGCCCCTACGCCATTATTTACCTTTGTCATACTTTTCTTGCTCAGTCTAGACTCTAAGTTGTTGGACTAAATTTATCTAAAGATACGTTTAATATGGTGTGTTATTGTTCATTTTAAATTAAGCTTGCACAATTTCCTTCTAAAGCCGCTCATTTTTAAGAAACTATACACTATATATGCAGCTTTTCAATTCTTTGATCATGATTCATCTATCAATATAGGATTTTATTCGCAAGCCCAAATATTCTAAAGAAGATAATTAATAATTTTGGCTATTTTGCCAGTTAATCTAAATTTTCTATCAAGCGTTCAAATTTTTCCACAGAAAATTTAGGTCATCTTTTGCTCAAATTCATGTACATAAGAACATGTTATACTAAATAAGTCATCAGAATTTTATAAATTTAACAGAAAATAAAGAAATATTATACATTTCATTTCATTGTACCCTATGCATATACATGATATTGTTGAGTCCCCAATCAGGTCATTAGGAATGAGAGATCTCTTTACAAGATTTTGATCAATTTTGTTATTGAGTTACGCTCAAAGTCCATTTCTTTATTCACATCAGAACACGATGAAGCCTACTTAATAAAGCAAAACAAAGCAATCAAAATGTATATATCCTGAATTTATCAACCATTGATGATCTTCTCAATATCTCGAACCATAGCCAAAATTTGATGGCCCAAAGATCTATGTATTATTGATGCAAATTGAATCATTTGATTGTCTCCATCATAATTTCTAGACTATTTTTGTTGATTTGTGGTTCATTTTAGAGAAAATGAAAGAAGAAGAATATCAGTCCAAAAAACTAAAGCATGAGCTGTACAAGAATTAGTGATTCGAAGGATTAGGGGATGACATAACAAAAGAGACTAATGGGACCCTTGGAATTAATTATTTTGAGCATATTTGCCATACCACTCCACAATCCTCTCATGCTTTTTTCACCTTTAATTAAAATATTTGTCTACATACATTACAATAAAAAAGAAAAAGAAATTAAATTTTAGTATAAATATGTGAACCAAGCCCTTCTCTCATTTCACAGCCAAATAGAAATTAAACATTTTTGTCTTTTGCAACTCTAGCATTTTGGGTAAGAGACAAAGTGCTAGAAATTTTGAAATTATTTTGGCTAGAAACATGGCGGGTATTTCTGGTCATTGGCCTTTTGCTTTTGGTGTGCTTGGTAAATTAACGCGTTTTCTCCTATTATTTTTAACAAAATGATAGCCAACTTATTATTTTTTTTTAGTTCGATTATACTTTTACCTCAACTATCATTTGTTCATATCAATTATCTTAGCAAAAAAAATATTATTTAACACTATTTTTTTACCTGTTGCAATTTGCAGGTAACATTATCTCGTTCATTGTGTTCCTTTCTCCCATGTGAGTTTCCATGTAGTACTTATTTTTCTTGCTTTGTTGAATTTTTTTTTATATTTGGCTTATAATTAATTTGACTAACGCCATACTATATATCATACTTCTGTAGACCTACGTTTTACAAAATTTACAAGAAGAAATCAACGGAAGGTTATCAATCAATTCCCTACGTGGTTGCTCTATTTAGTTCCATGCTTTGGATTTATTATGCATTTTTGAAGACCAACACAACACTTCTCATAACAATAAACTCATTTGGTGTCTTCATTGAAACCATGTACGTCGGTGTATACCTTTTCTACGCACCAAAAAATGTCAGGGTACGTACGTTTTTACAATAAATTTTCTTTTGCGTAAAAGAAGAACACACTTATTCATGAGTCTAATAGTACTATATATTATGCAGGTCCAAACTATAAAAATGCTCATGTTATCAGTGGTTGGTGGATTTGGTGCAATAATTCTTGTTACTCAATTTCTATTTAAAGGAGCCATTCGTGGACAAATTGTTGGATGGATTTGCCTTATTTTCTCTTTATGTGTATTTGTTGCACCATTAGGCATTGTGGTAAGCTTTTACGTGCAAATAATAATTATTTACATACTATATTTCATAACTATGTATATATAATGATCTTTCGATTTCTTACTTTATGCAGAGACAAGTTATTAAAACAAAGAGTGTGGAATACATGCCACTTCTCCTATCAGTTTTTCTCACACTAAGTGCCGTCATGTGGTTCTTCTATGGTCTTCTACTAAAAGATATTAACATTGCTGTAAGTTTAATTAAAAAAACATTTAAATATTATGACCTTAAACTAAATGTTCTAACGTGTTTTCCTTTTATTATTCATAGGCGCCAAATGTTTTGATTCCTTTTCTTTAGCTTTTCATAATATTGATATGTTATTTGTACACAAGTAATTATCTCTATTTTATGTAAGCTTTTTATTGGCATATTGTCCTACTGTAGAGGAATAAAACGGTTACCACTAAATTAAAGTTTATGTTCTCGGTATTAGTTTTATAATTTGTATTTTGTGCACCTGGGGAGTCAATTTTAATTTTAACAAAACATGCGAGTATTTTATTTCATTACACATTTGCGCAAGCTTTCAGTTGTTTCGAGTCTTTTCTTTAAGCATTGATAGCATCAATTATTATTCAAAAACAAACTAAGCAAATTCAAATCTGCTTAGAGAAATTCCCTTCCATTAGTTTTATGTGTATATCCTATTTGTCGCGGATTCAAGATTTTCACTCAGAAGGGTTCGAAAAATAAAAGTATAAATATGTGAATCAGAGTGCAAAGTACAAACTCTAAAAAGAGATCACTATCAATATTTCTCAACCATGTTTTCAATGCCACTCGACGAAGTTTCATTATTTGTAAATGCAAAATAATATCATCAGTTTAAATATCATTGAACACATCTTTCTATTCAAGGAACCATGCAATCGCTCAAAAAATCATCGGTCATTCTATTCTACTACTCATTGTTGATACCGAAAAAACTTTTTCAATAGATACAATGGAAACACACAGAAGTAAAGAAAATTTTATCAAATAGTTTATGGATAACACACAGTTAGATTGTTGTTTTGATGATTTGACAAATTGTGATCTGATATGAAATCTGATTTAATGGTAGAAGAATATCGTATAACTGAAAGTCACAACTGCAAAAAATACA
>DF370238.1:911-12059 GCA_000787875.1 Solanum virginianum
GTTTCCCGAAAATAACGATATCGGTCCCAAAGTTCGCAATGGTTCCAAAACACCAACATACGGGTTCTAACAAAAAATGTGAAGTGTATATGTATATCTGTCAAATAATTATATATATGTAACTGATATACATATATATTTGTATATCTGACAAGAGATTGCAGAGAGAGAGGAGAGATGCCGAAAGAGACGACGAGAGAAGAGGGAAAATAGCAAGTGCTCGTTGATTTTATTTCCTTGATTCTTATTTATCATACTAATTTTTCTCAATTAAATAGATTTTAAAATGCAACTATGGTTGAAAAAGGAAAAAGAATTAGGGCAAATTTTATATATACACAGTAAAAAAGTTTGTTTACATAAAATATAACCCACTTTTCATTTACATAAAAAATAGCCAAAATCGGCTCAGCTATTAAGATCACAATCGAGAATGCTCTGGAGAAAAACCCTTCAGTCGTCGTCGTCAAAGCATAGATAGATCAAGTTATGGTCAAATACTGCCACTAGCCAGCCTCCTAATGGGGCTGGTCAATTTGGTTTGAAGACATATGCAAGTGTGTTACAACCTAATTTGCCTACGATTCAAGCAGTGCCCATCAAACCGGTGTCATATCTTCATGGGGAGCCGATGATCGTGTGGGAACAAAGTGAAGTGGATCAGATGATCCTACGAGAAAAATTCCAATACGTTGTTATTGGAAAATTTTCATATGGATGGCCGGACATGCAGGAACTGAGGCGCTTAATTTTGAAACAATGCGAATTGAAAGGGGAATGCGACATTGGCCTACTGAGTAATCGACATATTCTTATTAGGGCTTTACTATTGGAGGACTATGTGCATCTTTTATCAAAGCTTGCCTTTTATATTACACATCTTAATTGGTCCTACCCAATGAGAACCTTTAAGTAGGAACCTCTGTTTAATCCTGAAGCAAAAACAACGATAGTTATTGCATGGATATCTTTCCCTTCGTTACCACCTAATTTTTTCTGTGAGGAGGCGATTTTTTCCCTTGCATCAGCGGTAGGAAAACTATTACAGGTGGATATGGCTACAAAAAATAGAACTCATCCTAGTTGTGCCAGAGTGAAAGTGGAAGTGGATCTACTGGGAGAGTTTCCTAAGCGAGTAAAGATTGGAATCGAAGGGGAAGGTGGAGAAGTAGCAGAAAAATGGATCCCAATCAAGTATGATACTTGCCCAAGTACTGTGAAACATGCAACATACAGGGCCATGATGAGAGTGAATGTTATATGAAGAGCCCTAAGCTATATAAGAAGAGGGAAGAAGGCAAAGAGGAGGAGGGGCAGAAACAAGATACTAAAGGAGATGTTAAGAATCAAGCAAGCTCTGACAAAGTTGAACCCCCAAAACAAGTGGCAAATAAGGGAGATGGTTTTATTGAGCAAAGGAGGAAAAATGCAAGAAGAAAACAACCAACACAGCAGATTTGGAGGGCAAATACTCAGAATAAGTTTGCTAATTTGGAAAACAAAGAAGGGAAGGAAGAACATCAAAATAAGGGCCAAGAGCAGGTGGCCAACAAAAATGATGGTAATGTGCAGGACAAGGGAATAGAGAGAAAAGATAAGCAAACCACCAAAGTTTGGGTAGAACAGACATTTAAAGACAAAGGAAAAGAAGCAACAGAGAAAGGAGCAAATGGCCAGCAGAAAGAGGATACAGGTGCAGGTGGGCAGCAACAAGAGAATGTGGACCCCTCAAATAGGGAGAAACAATTAAAATAACTGACTGCTGAATCAAATAACAGCGGCCAAAAATCAAGCAAACAACATCACACACAGGAAAAAGGGGAAGGAAGTTTTGTGAACCAAAATTACCCTACAGATAGTGCAGATACTGCCAATAACATGGGTAATTTAGGGGAAACAATAGGGGAGAATAAGGTGGAGGTGTTGGAAGATGAGTCACTACATTTCTCTGACACAGGACAAGGAAAAGGTGATGAAGATGCAGAGGTTGATGATGAAGGAATGGATGCAAATATTAATCAGGCTTTTGTGGAAGGAGATTTGTCTCCAAGACAAGCCAGCAATTTAAAATCTAAGGGAGGAAGGCCAGATAAACCCCTACAGGTTCAAACAAGGAGTAGTAAAGGCAGGACCCCCAGTTGTTCTCAATGATAGACAAAGCTGTATTTTGAAATATCAGGTCAGTCAACACACAAGATGCCTTTGGGAGGTTGATTGACATGAATAGGAGATGTCATTACTCATTCATAGCTTTGATGGAGCCATTTCGAGCTTCGGAGGAGTTAGACCATTACAGAAGCAGGATTGGTTTTGATTATGCCCTAGTTAATGTTTTCGAAAAAATTTGGATTTTTTGGAAGGATGACTGGCTGGAACTGTGATAAGTAATACATATCAACAGTTGATCATAAGCTTCCACAAAGGTGGTAAACAATGCTTGGTGACTTCAGTCTATGCTAAATACAGCCAGTTGGAGAACTTGGAATTGTGGGAAGATTTGGAGTCCATACAAAGTGAAGGTATTTCATGGCTTGTAAGGGGGATTTTAATGTGATTTTAAATGAAAAAGAAAGGTTTAGTGGAGTGGAATTTACCCAACAAAAGACAATGGATTTTGCTCAGTGCATGAGTGGGTGTGTTTTGACAGAGGTTAGCTTCTCTGGGAGCAAATATAGATGGTGGAATGGCAGAGTTGATGAGGAATGCATATTTAAAAGACTGGATAGGATCTTTATCAACCAAGAATTTGCTGATATTTTTTCAGTAGTGGAGGTGGAGCATCTACATAGACAAGGCTCAGATCATGCCCCATTGAATCTGACTTGTAACTCTGAAGTGACACACATTACTAAATCTTTTAAGTTTTTAAATTTTTGGTGCTCTCATAAGGGTTTAATGGAGGTGGTGGAAAAGTGTTGGCAGGATGATTTTATGGGGTCTCCTTTCCTAATGTTACATGCTAAGCTTAAGAAGGTCAAGAGTGCTTTGGTTATTTGGAGTAAGCAGGAATTTGGGAATATCTTCAATCAGATTGCTACTCTAGAAGATATAGTAAAGGTCAAGGAAGCACAATTTGAGATCATTTCTACATCAGAAAATAGAGCTGAACTGCATAGAGTCCAGGCAGAACTGCTGAAATTTAGGAAATTTGAAGAAGAATTTTGGAGACAGAAGGCTGGTATGAAATGGTTCACACAGGGAGATAAAAACACCAAGTTTTTTCATTCTTATATCAGAGGAAAGAGGAAGAAGCTGCAGATCAGGGACATAGAGGATGCACAGGGACACATGTTGAAAAGAGATAAGGAAATTGGCCAGGAAGCTGTCAGAGTCTTCAGGATCAGTTCACTCAAACAAATGTCAGTACAGATTTTTCCTTGCTGGATGTTATCCCTTCATTGGTAACCAGGGAGGAGAATGAACTTATGATAACTTTACCTACTATGGAGGAAGTCAAGCAGGCTGTTTTTCAATTGAATGGGGATAATGCAACTGGCCCAGATGTTGGTTTATTCTTCCAGACCTGCTGGCATCTAGTGGCCCATGATGTTATCAATGTTGTTAAAGCTTTTTTCTGTGGTCAGTGCGTACCAAGGTATGTGACTCATACAAACTTGGTGCTACTGCCAAAGAAAGAAGAGGTGAAGACATTTTCTGATTTGAGGCCAATTAGTTTGAATAACTTTGTCAATAAAGTGATCTCTAGGGTCCTTCATAAAATATTACTTATTATACTGGCAAAGATAATATCTCCAAATCAGGCAGGCTTTGTAAAAGGCAGAAGTATCTCAGAAAATGTACTTCTTGCCTAGGAAATCATTGGGGATATTAACAAAAGGAATAAACACATTAATGTTGTGGTGAAGTTGGATATCGCCAAGGCTTATGATAGATTTTCTTGGATCTTTCTAACAAAGGTGCTGAGAAAATTTGGTTTTGATGAAATGGTGATTGACATGTTTTAGAGACTAATTTATAATAATTGGTACTTAGTATGTATTAATGGGCAGACACATGGGTTGTTTTAGTCCTCTAGGGACATAAAACAAGGGGATACTATTTCTCCTACACTATTTATCATTGTTACAGAGGTGTTAAGTAGAGGGTTGAATAATCTGCACACAGATAGCCAGTACAAAGGTTCAGAAATTAATCATCTGTCTTATGCAGATGATACCATTCTTTTCTGTTCAGGGGATAGGAAGTCAGTCATTAAAATGATGAATGTTTTAAGGGGTTATGAGGCAGTGTCTGGACAACTAATTAATAAAGCTAAAAGTTGTTTCTTCTTGCATGAAAAAACACCTCTCCTCTACTCAATCAGGCTTAGAACGTTAATTGGAATAAGGCAAGGGAATTTTCCCTTAACTTATTTGGGTTACCCAGTGTATTATGGTAGAAGGAAGTGCTTATTTTTTGAGGCGTTAATGAGAAAAGTTGCTAGGAGGATTCTGACCTAGCAAAACAGGTTCTTATCTCTAGGGGGCAGACTCATCCTAATCAGGCATGTCCTTCAATCAATGTCCATCTATCTACTAACTGCTCTCACACCTCCCTCAGGGGTTATAAGAAAGCTACACTAGATATTTGCTAAATTTTTCTGGGGATCCACTTCTATTTAAAGGAGGAAGCATTGAGTGGCCTGGACAACATTTGCTATCCTACAGATGAAGGAGGCCTGGGTATTAGATCTTTAGCAGAAATTAATAGAGCTTTGCATGCCAAGCTCTGGTGAAGTTTCAGAACATCTCTATGGGCCACTACATGGGAAACAAGTATTGCAAAAAGTTGCACCCCCTTATTGCTAAATCGGTGCCTCACAAGCATGGAGGAGTATGGTGAGAATTAGGGATGAAGTAGAACCATTTATATGGTGGCAGATTAAATCTGGAAACTCTGTTTTTGCTTTGATAACTGAACCAAGCTTGGTGCTTTATACTACACAAAAACTGACTCAAAAGAGGAGGAAGAAGTGAAGGTCAAGGAGTTTGTCAGGGGAGGAGTATGGGATGAATCTGCAATGAATGGTAAGGTATCTTCTGAGATGCAGGATCTTATCTTCAGTAGTTGTAGACCTCTAGTTGGGGATACATTAGATAAAACTTGGTGGATAGCTAGTAATACATGAGGATTTACAACTAAATCAGCCTTTGAACTGCTTAGAGCAAAGAAGCAAAGGCCTGATTGGTGCAAGTACATATGGAATAAGAGAATCCCTAATAAGGTGTCATTGTTCACGTGGAGGGCATTGCAAGGAAGAATCCCAACTGATGATAATTTGAGAAGGTTCAAAATTCCTAGTCTCCAAATGTGGCTGTTGTAACATAGGGTGTGAGGAGACAACTAATCATTTATTCCTAACTTCCCCAGTAGCCCAAAAGTTGTGGAAACACTTTCTGACTTGTGCAGGATTCAGAGTGGAAGGAGGAAAACTAGGGACATTTTTACACAGGGGGTGGATAGCAATGGAAAACAGTAGGCCTAAGGACATTCTAATGGGCATCCCTTCTATCATTATGTGGGAACTATGAAAAAGAAGGAATGCAATTAAACATGGGAAGATGGTCACATTTTCTACTTTGGTGGAAAGACGTGAGCTAGTTGTTCATCAAATATGTAGGATGAAATACTCAAGATGGCTAACCTTGCCCAAACAATGGTATGAAAGTTTGGTGGTAATGCAGAAATTCAGGAAAAAGTTGTTCTAGAAGGTGATCATTTGGAAGTATCCAGAGGATGCATGAGTGAAGTGTAATACAAATGGAGTGTCTTCTTTGTAAGGGATAGTAATGGTAATCTACTGCATGCAGAAGCTGGTATTATTGGGCTAGCAACAAATGTTGTGGCTGAAGCCACAACAGTATTGAAAGCCATATATTATGGAAGACAGGCTAAGTTTCCTAAAATGGTCCTGGAATCAAACTCTCTCAGTGTTATCAAGTTCATAAAAGGGGAGTGGAGGGTCCCATGGGAGCTTATGGAGATTATAGAGGAGATTATATCACCATCTCAGGAAATGAATGTCCATTTTGCTCATATTTACAGAGAGGGCAATCAATTGGCTGATGCATTAGCTAATAGTGTAATCAACCAAACACAGAAAATGCAATACTTGGAATTCAATCAGATGCCTAGTATAGCCAGAAGATTATGTAACATGGATAAGGCACAAGTTCCAGCACTCAGAATAAAGACAAAGCAGATTCAAGACATTCACATTTAAGCTGATGAGTGGAATAAAGTTTACACTATTGACAGGATGCAGCTTACATAAGATGAACGAGTTTATGCTCTTTGTATTTACAATCATTTACACAAAAAATCACAGCTATACTACCGAGGATTAATAGGTGTGGGAGCAAAAGGCTGTGTTACATACATACAGTGCATCCATACAAAAACAGGAGCCACAACACCACAAAAGGATCGGCAAGATCAAGGTATTTCAGGCGGTGTTCCCAAGGATCCAAAGCTCCACCAGAGTCTGACAAATTCATAAGCGAAACAGGTAAAGAAACACATACACAAAAAGAGGAAAAGATGAGGAGGGTAGAGCCTTACATATCAACTCTCACCACAAAGCAGAACCTTTTGTTCAACAAAGGAGAGGATGACCATGGCGGATATGTACAACAGACACTGCAATGGAGGAGTAATCAACAGTGCGGCCACAACAAGGGATGCAGAGCAAGTGGAATATACTTACAAGCCTATGATGAAGACGAACAAGAGCAGAAATCCAAGAGCTTGGACACGAGAAGGAAGCATCTTCTTGAAGATGAAGTTGAACGGATACACTGGGAAAGTGAAGAGGCGGAATGGGGAAATGTGTCGATGTGTTCTAGATTGTCCGCATTCGTAGGGTCTAAGTATATTTATCGGAGGGTTGGGCATCCGGGTCCATGTAATCGATTTTTGCAGTCAATAAATAAAATGGGCGTGGAGCCCCTAATAATTTTAAAAAAATATATTAAGATCACAATCTGACCACGCCATAGGTCCAATTACATAGTTGGACCCAACTTCTTAAACTCAAAAAATCAGGCCAGTTACTTTTTTCTTCCTTTATTTTTCTTTCTTATTTTCTCTTCCTCTCTAGTATTGAATTTATTTTTTAAAAAAAATAAACTTATTTTTTAATTATTTTTACTGAATTTTCTAAATAAAAGAAACATTTTTTAAGAACTCTTTTCAATTTTTTTACTGTGTATATATAATATACTAATATTATATAAATATTTATGTGGTGTATATGTACTGTATTGATATTATACTTAAAAAAAATATTTTACATAAATATGTATGAACTTGTGTTAATGTTGTATAAATAATTATGTAAGGTATCAAGATCGATATTTATTTGACCATTATGTATTCTCACCTTAATAAAATAAAAGAATAAACAAGAAATAATAAGATGACCAAAAAAAATTCACAAAAAAGTAAAACAATTAAAAAAGAAAAAAAAATTAAAAGAGCAAATAAAATATTTTTAACATTGAGATTTTTAAAAAATTATGTAATATAAAAAAATTCACAAAAAAGTAAAACAATTAAAAAAGAAAAAAAAAATTAAAAAGAGCAAAGAATTTTTTTTTTTACATTCACATTTAAAAAAAATTATGTAATAGATAAATGAATTAAAAAAATTAATTTAGTCACCACCTAAAAAGTTTTTTTAAAAAAAAAAGAAAGAAGAAAGAATTGGAAACAAATTAAGGAAAAGCGAAAGATAAGCTGACGTGGAGAAGGCCAAATGGCCAACTCATAGTCAAATTGCATGTTATAAACTTAGCCCAGCGAAATTGGCCACTTTACGTAATAAAAAAATAGTGGACTATTTTTTGTGTAAATTATTTTTCTCAATGATTTGTGAGTGTAATTATCCTAAAGAATTATTTGATGGATGTGCAAAAATTGAACTGATCAATAAATCGAATTGAAAAAAATGCAATTAGTTTATCGTTATTAGATTATTGGATTAACGAGTTTTTAATAGTTTTATAAAATAAAATTTACATAAATGCACAACAATTTTTTTCATATTACGAAAAAATCTCTACCATTTAAAAAAAATTCAAAAATCTCTCTTTTTTCTCTTTTATTGCCAGATACGTAATCCTTCACCTTCCCATTTATTTTTAATTATACTAAAATTACACCAAACTTAAAGGATTCATTTATAACTTAAACTAATGTATCCAGAAAAGAAACAACCTTAAAATGTTAATGCAAAATAAAAAGATACATCTTTCAGATAACAAATTTTTGTCATGTTTTTTCAGAGAAACATACATTCATACCTTCACATCTTGTGTATTTTCAATGTTGCAGTTCATTGAATTGTATATCAAATCAACACCAGTTTGTTTAATAACTTCTTCCATCAATTCTCCAGATGATGCATATTCTTTAACATAACAATTATCATTGTTCCATCTTCATCAATGGATTTTCATGAAACTAATGCTCCCCATAGTTTACTGTTTTACATCAGAAAAAATATATTATAAATAGGCTAAAATTGTATTCCAATCATACATGAAGAAATTGTATTCCCAAATATAACTTAAACAAATGTATCTAGAAAAGAAACAACATTAAAATGTTAATGTAAAAATAAAAATATACATCCTTCAGATAACGAAGATACAACAACACACATTACCAAGTGTGTATCGATTTCATTATATTCGCAATCATTCCCCATAGATTACTGGTTTCAATGAGATACAAAAATTATTAAAAATCACGAAAAACATGCTACAATTTGTATTTCAGTCAAACGTGAATAAAGTGTATACCCAAATACAATTTAAATATATATATCCATACAACAAACAATCTTTACGTGTTAAATAAAAGAAATACACCTTTTTCAATAAAAAAAGGCACAGAAACAACACACATTACCAAATATGTATCCAGTTAATTATATTCACACTTCTTCATAACCCTTATTGGTATTCCAGTTTGAACTTCTCAATCACTAAGCTAAGTGATATTCATTTTTATTTGACATTATATCCGAATAAAAAGTTATACAAGTTGTATTCGAAAGTTTTGTATATTTCACCACTTGTATCCTTGAATCTTACATCTTTAAGTAATGCATGATATCTCAACATAAGAAGACAAGTTTTTGATAACACGTTCCCAAATCTATTATATCCAAATACAGGAGTAAACGAAATTAGTATTCCAATTCCACACATACATAGACCACATAAACGACATACAAAAAATAAATTTATTTTTCCAGAAAAAACTTAATTAATCATCTGCCTTCGTTAATGGTGTCTTCAAACGTGATAATGGATAGTTGCAGAACATAGCAATAACTGAAAAAAAAGCCCTAAGAATTTTGTAACAGTGATTGCATTATTTCAGGAAACATTTACTATATATGGAATATATTTTAACCATGATTTCCTCTAACCAATTAATTATTAATTGTATTCTAATGATTATTTATATTTAAAAAAATTAAAAGAGAAAATTAAATAAAGAAAAATCCCTACACAAATAATCATTTTCCAACTAAAATAGACTTGGTGTAAAAAAAAATTAGTCAAAAAAATTAAAAGGGAAAACATGTCCAAAAAAATTGAAGGAAAAATTAAATAAAGAAAAATTTGTACACAGAGAATCTTTTTCCAACTAAAATATACTTGGTATAAAAGCAAATTAATCAAAAAGAAAAAAAAATACAAGGGAAACACGAAAAAAATAATTTAACCAAAAAACTTTCCTTTTTTGTAGGGAACACGGTTAAGTTAATTTTTTTTTTACTTTTTTTTCCTTTAGGTAACACAAGTTTCCCACGAGGAAACCAAAATAATGATTTTTAAAAAATAAATTTAAAAGGGGAAAAGATATTAATTGTTTGAAAATAAATAAAAGTTCTTCTAATTTCACTATGAATCCTAATTATATAATGAAATGTTTTGTCTTAAATATACTAAAATATTATTTTCTTTCCTTTTTGATTTATAACTTCTCCACTTCTATAAAAACACTTCAATTTCAACTTTTTGATTCTAATTATATGATGAAAAATTTTATCCTAAATATAATAAAATATTATTTTCTTTCCTTTTTGATTTATGATTTCTCTACTTTTATCAAAACACTTCAACTTTTGATTCATTCATTCCCTTCATCGATGTTTGCTAAGTGGTGTTGGATCTTATTTTATCTACTTCTATAAAAACATTTCAATTTCAACTTTTCATTCATAATCCCTATGCACTGAAAAAAATTGTGTGTATCCAATAGAGAATATGGGTATTGTTTACTATGTCATTATGAATGATCCCAAAAAATATGGGACCAAAAAATTATATTAGTCATATTCTCAAAAATTCATATGCATACATATAATGAAAGTCTTGAATTCTTATTTCGTGACTTCTAATGCTAAAAAAAGTAGTTGAATTATATAGAAGTTATGATATAGTTCACTATATCACCACGGATTGTCACGCCCCGAGTCTATACCCTGGACGTGGCCGGCACTCGAAAATCATTTTTGGTCCCAAGCGAACCACTTGATCTGGTTACTCACTCAGCGGAAGACTTAATAATGATGAAAAAGGGCCATAAAAGCAATAAGATAAGCTAAATTGTCTGCATAACTAAATAAGAAAGCATTTAAAGTAACGTCTGAATAATTGAAAACTGAAATACTAATCATATGGTCTATCCTCTACTAAGTTGTCTGAAAGGACTACTGAGACAGGCCCCAAGTAGCCAGAACTGAAATAAAACTGAAATGACATAACATGACATAAACTAAAGAGCCTCGGACTGTAAAGAGGTCTCACCACTGTCTGGAAGCTAGCAAGTTCTCAACGGAGCGGCTGATGAGGAACTCAAGCACCTGTATGTTAGAACCCACACTTTGGTATGTTGGACTAATTACGAATTTGGAATCATTGTTTCAATTCTAGGCTATCAAGCCTAGTATATTGAATTTCCCAAGCATCGTAGGGGCAATAGTTTGTCAAGAAAATGCGTAGAAATTCGGAATCGAAGTTGAGAAAGTTTAAAGGACAAAATTTGGTAAGTGTATATTCTCTTCTTTTGAGTTAAATTGAAGCTTTCAAATGATATAGGGATGGTTAATTGAGTATAATAACCAAGAAA
>DF370231.1:6277-16420 GCA_000787875.1 Solanum virginianum
AGTCATGCCAAGAGAGGAAAAACTTTATATACCTCTCTTTCCTTGCTAACTTAGCTCCAACGACAAACCAATCCAATTTTATTCTTCCGTACGTCCAATATCTACAATTATCACAATAGTGCCATAGTTAGTTAGGCTTTATTATGGACTTTAACTTCTAAGTTTTATTCCAAACATCCTATAGAAATTTTGACAGCATATCCCCTTAAATTAGACCATCCTGGGCTCCACCATGGCCCCATTTAACCAACAACAACATCAACAGCAATCACATAACAACAATGAGCCATTTTAAACCCAAAACATTGCTAATTCACTAACGAACTTCATTTCTTAATAGAACTGGAAAAGAGGGGCAGCATATCATTATATACATACTACACACATTCAAACACTTCTACAGGATCCAAGAGTTCAATTATATCATTCAAGCTCCAAATGGAAGCTTAAAACGTCAAAGCGCAACATTTCATATTTTTATCCAAAACTAGAAAAATCTGGGTAGCAGTCATTTTATACATATATACCATGTTCAAACACTCCTATATGTTCCAAGGATCATATTCCATCATTCAAATGCCCAACGCAAACTCCCAACATCAAAACGCAATATTTCAATACCATAAAGGATCCAATTTCGACCCACCACTCCAAGAATGTACACACATAAGTTCTCATACTCTCTCCACACTTCAAGAATCATTTTCAAGTTACTTAGACCCACATATATGATTTTAAAACAACAAAATCTCATTCACATTCATATACCTCATTTCGAACCCAACAACTTTCAACCTTAGAACTTACTAACTCAAACCAAATTTCTTGGTTATTCTTTCAATTTAACAACCCCCAAACCATATATAAGCTTAAATTCAACTCAAAGGAAGAGAAAATTACACTTACCTTCACAACCCTTCAACAACTTTAAAACTTCAATTCAAAATTTCCAAGCATTTCCTTGACAAACCAAGGCTTCCACGATACTTGGGGGACGCAATATATTAGGCTAGTAGCCTCAATTTGTTGAAGGATCGAAAAAAATGAATTGTTGGGGTGAGTTACTGTTCACTCGAACAGTTCCAGATTTTTCTCCAAATTTCTGTGATATAAAAGATAGAGGCCGTGAACATAATTATGTATATAGTCACACCTCCTTCAAATATTTCATTAGAATTCCCAAAAGTACCCTTCAGTCCCGAAATTCCATAGTCAATTCAAAGTACCACAACACGGGTTCTAACATCCTCCCGCCCTTAAGAACATTCGTCCTCGAATGTCAAACTAACCAAGTGAGTTTTACTTGCATAACATAGCATACAACAATAACAGCTTAGGTATCACACGTCCCAAGGTTCTATTGGTTCAGATTCCCTATCAATTGTGCAAACGACCAATGGAGAAATTTACCACAAGGTGGAACCAAGATCAATCAACACATACATAGTCCAAGATCAAACAAACAATATACCTGTGACAACATTAGGTGATGCCTCCTGGTCCTGTCAACTAGTGAGAGCGTAGATACGGTTCATAGGATCGCTATAACCTAGAGCTCCATCACGACCTCTACCACGACCTACTGCCACTGGAGTACCTCGCCCTATAGGGCACATAGCCACTGAAGCCAAAGAAGAAGCTCCTCTGCACCGATTCTATCAGGACAATCCCGCATCCTGTGGCCCTGATGGCCACATATAAAACAGGCACCTATAGAGCGGAAACACTCCCCCGGGTGTCGTTTCTCGCCTGCTTGGCGTCCTCAGCGACGATCCTCCATACCCTGGGCATGGGCTTGGATACGAGCAATATCCATCCCAGGTTGGGCAGCCATCACCAGATAACTATCAACATAATATAAATCTAGCCCTACAATATAGCGGTGCATACGATCTGTCATGCTAGAAATATGTATAGGCACATATCGAGCCAAAGAATCAAATTCCAAGCTATATTCTCGAACAGTCCGACCTCACTGCTTCAACATCAGAAATTTATCCTCTCTGGACCATCTGATCTCTGAAGGTAAAAAGTGAGCCAGAAATGCTCTAGTGAACTCATCCCAGACGGTTGGCGGGGCACCTTCACCCCTAGACAATAGTCATGACTCATACCAGTTTGTTGCAACATCATACAGCCGATAAGATGCCAGCTCTATAGACTCTACTTCAGATGCTCTAATTACCCTCAATGTCCACTGCATCTGTCTCACAAACTCTTGAGGGTCCTCTGAAGGTTTGGACCCAAAGAACTCTGGTGGTCCACATGCTAAGAAATCACAGGCTCGAGAACTATCTCGACTGACTGCCTGACTACTCCTAACCTCCTGCCTATGGGCCTGATGTGCTATAATCTGAGTCAGTAACTGCACTGTCTCCCGCAGCTCCCCGATCTCTGCACCTGCCTAGGGAATTGGAGGTTCTGGCGCCCGAACCTCTAGAGCTGGTGGAGTAACTGAACCTGCTGTCGGGGGTATAACTTCTGGCTCGGATCGATCATGGGCTTTAGTAGCTCCCCAACCTCGTCGGGCCCCACTTAATACTGCGAGCCTGCCCCTATGAGCGTCTGGTGCCTTCTTTGGTGGCATATCTGAAATCAAAATAGTTTTTGTCAGGGAGGAAATCATCCAACTAACATCGCTCTAATGCACAATCTATGATTCGAAGAAAAGTGATATCCTAAGTATCCTGTAGCCTCCTCTTTATAGATGTGGTGCAGGATACAGCGATAAACAAGACTCTACTGGACACGATCTGTGGACACTCCGAAGACTAACTGCTCTGATACCACTTCTGTTACGACCCAACCTATGGGCCATGACTGGTACCCGATTGGGGTACCCGAACAACCTTACTAAGCCAGACTCAGATTATAATCACTATTTTGTTTACAGAAACTGTGAGCCTGAAATGCAGCCCCCATAGAAAGGGGGTCAGTACAAAATACGTACCAAATATGTAAAGTAGAAACTACAAACTGCAATCGAAGGTGATAATCCAAATAAAGGTACAAAATGCCAAACTCATATGCGAATGTCAAGGGGACATTTCTTTTATCTTTTCAAAATAACAAACTAATACCTAACAGACCAGAATGATGGCGACCTCCAAACTCGCCACTGCCTCACACTAGAAAGTTCAAATCCTGAAGTTTCTAACACAAATTCCAAATATAGCTGAAGTGAGCCGGGGCGAGCAAGGCCCAGCAACTACGTCATAGGATTGGTGAGCTGAGGTGAGCAAGGCCCAGCACCCACGTATCATAGTATCGGTGAGCCGAGGTAAGCGAGGCCCAGCCATCACGTATCATAGTATCGGTGAGCCGAGGCGAGCGAGGCCCAGCGCTCATATATCATAATATATAACAGATATCATGCCGACAAGTGAGCTGAGGCGAACGAGGCTCAGTGCTCACGTGAGCCAGGGCGAACGAGGCCCAGCACTCACATAGCATAATGCCAATATATCCCAAGCCCAGCTCCTTATGGCTCCAAACTAAGCAAAGCTGGTCCATGGGCAAATTGACCTACCGTATCAAGCCTCCTTCAAAATATATATAGTATAATACGCATGATAATAACCAGCCCAGGAACCGGTGAATGAGGTCATCATAGGTAAGAGTAGAATCGTAAGAATCACATACAATAAAAGTCCAGATTTACAAGTTTAAAGGATAGGCAAACTGTTCATAATTGGAATTGTAATAATACTTATTCTTACCTGTAGCAAAATTAATGAAACTTGCTTGACAATATTCCTTATCAAAGTTACCAACAAGTAGTAAGCTAGTCATGCTCAATAAGAAAATAACATATGATTTTAATTAGTCTTAGATTCATTTAGAAGTGTCAAGTTTCAATAAAGAGACCTTACGAACTATTATATTTGTTAGAAGGTAGCTTTTAGGGAAGTTCATAATTTATGCACAAAGATCATTTTCATATTTCCAACGATATACAAACTATTCATTTCTGGAAATCCAAGTATTATTAATCAAAAATTTCAAAAGAATATTAAACGTTCATGCTTGCATTTAACATATTATTATTAAAAATCCCAAAGTAGTAACAAGTTGTTCATATCCCATAATAATGTATAGTTTGCCTTAAATTCTTTTAGAATTGTCAAACTTCAAGTAGAGGGGGTCGTGGTGACAAGTTGTTCATATCCCATAATTATGTATAGTTTGCCTTAAATTCTTTTAGGATCGTCAAACTTCAAGTAGAGGGTGTCATGGTGATTTGGAAAGGACTTACTTAATTTCATGTCACACAAACTACTAAAAGACGTTCCAAATTAGCTTTAGGCATTTTGGGTGTTTTATCAAAAATTATGGTTATTGTCACTTTTCAAGCCTTAGAAAAATATATTCCTTTCACCTTGCTCGACTCTCTATATTTCCACCAACCTACAAGACTTTGAGGTTCCATGGCTTACCAAACTTCCTTTAATCTTACTAACATACTAAGTCTCATGGACATAGGAATTAAAAATAAAACGGATTATCATAGGAATAGGATTCCTCAACTTGCAAGCTTTAAACTCCTAGGAGTCAAAGTAGAACTAGTTTCTTTACAATTAGTTATGCCAAACTACACATATTAGAATTCAACATAATGTTTATTCTCCAACTCTTCCCAAGTTTTCAAAACCCGTAAGTTGAAGTTTCCGTGATAAATTAGAAGGGGTCTATGTCGCTTAGATTCCCAAAAGAATAGTAGAACATACATGTTCACATTTAAATTATTATTAAAATTCCAAAATAGTACCAATTGGTTCATGTCCAACAATAACGATATCTAGCTTGCCTTAAGTTCTTTTATTATCTTTTTCTAAAGCTTTAGGACACGTGGTTTCACACCTGTCGAACTCTCTTAAGACACCAACTTGTCCAATTTCCATAGTTAACAAAGTTATCAAACTTTTGTAATTAGCAAACGGATCAGGCTTCTATAATTGACAAACTTATCATACTTTAGGTATCGAACTTTCCCAACATGTAAGCTTTGAGTCCAAAGGAGTCAAGATAGAACCAGTTTCCTTAAAGCTATTAGGAAGGAACAAACGCATATTTAAGTTCAAATTTGAGACTTACAGGAACTTTTCAAATTCTATTATATTTCATATTTCTAACTTAGTCATACCGAGAGAAAGAAAGCTTTACATACCTCTCTTCCTTCGCTAAATTAACTCTGATGTCAAACCAATCCAATCTATTCTTTCGGACGCCCAAAGTCTACAAACATTACAATAGCATCAACGTTAGTTAGGCTTTATTACGGACTTTAACTTCTAAGTTTTATTCCAAACATCCTATAGAAATTTCGGCAACATATCCCCTTAAATTAGACCATCCCGGGCTCCACCATGGCCCCATTTAACCAACAACAACATCAACAGCAATCACAGAACAACAATGAGCCATTTTAAACCCAAAACATTGCTAATTCACTAACGAACTGCATTTCTTAATAGAACTGAAAACAGGGGCAGCATATCATTATATACATACTACACACATTCAAACACTTCTACAAGCTCTAAGAGTTTAATTATATCATTCAAGCGCCAAACGGAAGCTTAAAATGTCAAAGCGCAACATTTCATATTTTTATCCAAAACTGGAAAAATCTGGTTAGCAGTCATTTTATACATATATATATATCATGTTCAAACACTCCTATATGTTCCAAGGATCATATTCCATCATTCAAATGCCCAACGCAGACTCCCAACATCAAAATGCAATATTTCAACACCACAAAGGATCCAATTTCGACCCACCACTCCAAGAATGTAGATCATATTCCATCATTCAAACGCCCAGCGCAAACTCCCAACATCAAAACGCAACATTTCATCACCACAAAGGATCCAATTTCGACCCACCACTCCAAGAATGTATACACACAAGTTCTCATACTCTCTCCACACTTCAAGAATCATTTTCAAGTTACTTAGACCCACACACATGATTTTAAAACAACAAAATCTCATTCACATTCATAAACCTCATTTCGAACCCAACAACTTTCAACCTTAGAACTCACTTACTTAAACCAAATTTATTGGTTATTCTTTCAATTTAATGAATAAATTAGCTATTACAACCCATATATTGGTGTTTTGGTACCATGGCCAACTTTGAGATTAATGTTGTGCCAATAACTTTCAAGCTTAGAACTCACTTACACAAACCAAATTTCTTGGTTATTATTTCAATTTAACAACCCCCAAACCATATACAAGCTTAAATTCAACTCAAAGGAAGAGAAAATTACACTTACCTTCACAACACTTCAACAACTTTAAAACTTTAATTCAGAATTTCCAAGCTTTTCCTTGACAAACCAATGCTTCCACGATAGTTGGGGAACCCAATATACTAGGCTTGTAGCGTCAAATAGCAAAAGAATCAAAGAAAAATGAATTATAGAGTATGGTACTGTTCACCCGAGAACAGTACCTACGTTGGCTGTCTCTTTTTCTTTTTTTTTTTTTGTATGGAGAAGACGAGGAAAAATGACCTTGAAGCCTCTCTTTGTAATATGTATGTATATATAATTTATCAAGGCAACTTAATAAAGTTTAATATCTTGGTCCATTTGAAACTTGGACCAATCCCAAGTTTACACAATTAACATTCTAGAATTCACATTTTCCTTTATATATATATAATAAGAAGATTTGTAGTACTTAGTCTTGTATGTGTACACATATACATGTAAATATCCATAAGTTTATCCACACATACTTATATGAAAATTCCAACTTAAATTCTCAAACTCTCCAAATGTACACTTAAGTGTCAAATTTTTCAAAAATTACAATATTGGCCCCAAAGTTCGAAATGATTCCAAAATACCACTATATGGGTTCTAACATCCTCCCCNCTTGACAACTAAAATGAGATAGACGTACCCCTCGGCGCTACAATATTACCCAACCATTTTAATACTGGTTCTCCTGGAAACTGAAATTGGACTAATTTCCTTTAACAATCGAACCTTAGCATCACAAGTAGCTAGCTAATCTCCACCCACAATTACATTAAAGTTTTTCATATTTAGCTCTATCAATTTCAGCCTGAGTGTAATAGTCACATACAGATACCGAACAATTGCCATAAGCTCTCCTAACAATAATAGATTCACCTAGCGGTATCACAACTTCACGAGACTCTATTGGTTCAGATTTACATATTAATTATGCAAGTGACCAACGGAGAAATATATAACAAGGTGGAACCCGGATCAATCAACACATACATAGTCCAAGGTCAAACAAACAATATACCTGTGATAACATTAGGCGATACCTCCTGATCCTGTTGACTAGCTAGAGCATAGATGCGGTTCGTAGGACCGCTAGAACCTGGATTTCCATCATGACCTCTACCATGACTTACTGCCACTGGCGGTCAAACAAACAATATACCTGTGACAACATTAGGCAGGGCCTCTTGGTTCTGTCAACTAACTAGAGTGTAGATGCGGTTCGTAGGACCGCTAGAACTTGGAGCTCCATCACGACCTCTACCACGACCTACTGCCACTGGAGTACCTCGCCCCGTAGGGCGCATAGCCACTGAAGCCGAAGAAGAAGCTTCGACTGCGCCGAAAGTCTAGCCTGACCCCTCTGCACCAATTCTATCGGGACAATCCCGCATCCAGTAGCCTTGATGGCCATATGTAAAACAGGCACCTGTGGAACGGAAGCACTCCCCCGGGTGTCATTTCCCGCAAAGTGGACACAGGGGCATGAAAAATCTCGGCTGGCTACTAGGATCCGGTCCTACCCTTGACTGATTAGTACCAGCTGGTCTCCTACCGGGGGTCTGCGAAGGTGTGCTCCGCACCGGTCGAGGAGGAGGGCCACTCTGCTGTGGCTGAGATTGGCTGCCCCAAAAATCTGCTGCTGAACCGGATGACCTAGCCCTCTTGGGCGGCCCTCTATCATCTGTCCTGTCCACCTGGCATCCTCGACGATGATCATCCATACCCTGGGCATGGGCCTGAATGTGGGCAATATCTATCCCAGGTTGGGTAGCCATCACCAGACAACTATCAATATAATATAAATCTAGCCCTACAATATAGCGATGCATACGATCTGTCATGCTGGAAACGTGTACCGATGCATATCGGGCCAAAGAATTAAATTCTAGGCTGTATTCTCAAATGGTCCGACCCTGCTGCTTTAGCATCAGAAACTTATCTTCTCTGGTACGCCTGATCTCTGGAGGTAAAAAGTAAGCCAAGAATGCCCTGGTACATTCCTCCCAAATAGCTGGCGGGGCACCCTCACCCCTGGACAATAGCCATGACTCATACCAGTTTGCTGTAACATCCTATAACCGATAAGATGCCAGCTTTAGGACTCAACTTCAGATGCTCCAATTACCCTCAATATCCGCTGCATCTGTCTCACAAACTCCTGAGGGTCCTCTAAAGGTTTGGTCCCAAAATAACCGATAAGATGCCAGCTCTACGGACTCGACTTTAGATGCTCCAATCACCCTCAATGTCCGCTGCATCTACCTCATAAACTCTTGAGGATCCTCTGAAGGTTTGGTCCCAAAGAATTCTGGTGGTCCACATGCCAAGAAATCACGGGCTTGATGGACTGCCTGACTACTCCCAACCTCCTGCCTATGGGCAATGACGTGCCACGATAGTTGGGGAACCCAATATACTAGGCTTGTAGCGTCAAATAGCAAAAGAATCAAAGAAAAATGAATTATAGAGTATGGTACTGTTCACCCGAGAACAGTACCTACGTTGGCTGTCTCTTTTTCTTTTTTTTTTTTTGTATGGAGAAGACGAGGAAAAATGACCTTGAAGCCTCTATTTGTAACATGTATATATGTATATATAATTTGTCAAGGCTACTTAATAAAATTAATGTTAGAACCCGTATATTTGCATTTTGGTACCATGACAAACATTTGAGGTCGTTAGTGTCATTTTCAGGGTGTTTGACACTTAAGTGCACTTTTGAGGAATTTGGGAATTTAAGTTAGAATCTTTGTAAGTAGGGGTTCATACTCACAGGAGTCCACAAACCTCTATACAGACATACTGACAATTAGGATGGGACAGGGCCCCGTCATACCCAAAAATAAATATAGTACAAAGTAATAAGGTAGCAAATATACCAAAAGTAGCTCCGAAGCAAGGGAGCTCTTCAAACTGTAAACTGAGGTCCTAAGCTGGAGGCCCGCTACCCTGTACGTCTGAACCAGCGGGCATGAAATGCAGCCCCCGATGAAAGGGGGTCAGTACGAAATACGTACCGAATATGTAAGGCAGAAAGTACAAATTGTAACCGAAGGTGATAATCCAAATAGAAGTATAAAATGCCAAACTCATATGCGAATGTCAAGGGAACATTTCTTTTATCTTTTCAAAATAACAAACTGATGCCTAACGGATCGGAATGATGGCGACCTCCAAACTCTCATCATACCACTGCCTCACACCAGAAATTTTACATCTTCGAAGTCTCCAACACAAGTCCCAAATGTAGTATGGAATGTAGCTGAAGTGAGCCGGGGCGAGCAAGGCCCAACAACCACGTCATAGGATAGGTGAGTCGAGGTGAGCGAGGCCCAGCACTCACGTATCATAATATCAGTGAGCCGAGGTGAGCGAGGCCCAGTGCTCACGTATCATAATACATAATAGATATCATGCCGACAAGTGAGCCGAGGCAAACGAAGCCCAGTGCTCACGTGAGCCGGGGCGAACGAGGCCCAACACCCACACGTCATAATTCCAACATATCCCAAGCCCAGCTCCTTATGGCTCCAAACTAAGCAAAGTCGGTCCATGGGCAAACCGCCCTGCCGTACCCAGCCTCCTTTGAAAGCCCAGCTCCTTATGGCTCCAAACTAAGCAAAGCCGATCCATGGGCAAATCGACTTGCCGTATCCGGCCTCCTTCGAAATATATATAGAGTATAATACGCATGATAATAACCGGCCCGAGAACTGGTGAAGATGTCATTATGGGCACGAGTAGAATCGTGAGAGGTTATATACATAAAAAAAAACCCAGTTCATAAGCACAAGAGTTCATTAATATGTCCATACTTAAAACAAAGTATTGCTTGTACCAAACAGTTCATACTTGAAAACAAAACA
>DF370229.1:1226-13171 GCA_000787875.1 Solanum virginianum
CTAGCTAACTTAGTTCAAATTTTGCAAACTTGCATTATACCAAGAAAGGCAGGTAGCCATAACAGGGTAAGTACCAAGTTGTTAAGGCACTGCTTAGGAAGATTTTTCTCTTCTTCAATCTTGTTAAAAAGAAGGTATTTTGGGTTCTTGAACTAATATTGGATGGGTATTTGCATATGTAATGATCTTGTGTAAAGTGAGGAAAAAATTTGAAAGAGGATTTAAGGGTTTCTTGGCTTGGAAATGTTCTTGGTTTTCTTGAAAGCTCTTGCAAATGAGAAATTACCTACAAATGAGAAGATTGTAGGCTTTTACATAATCCATATGATTGTTACTGCTGTCTTAGACCAGGGATTGACATGATTGATCATGTGTTTATGAATGGTCATTTTGCTAGTATTGTCTGGAAGTGTTTTGCTAGTCTTTGTGGTATTAAATGTTCCAGTTTACCTCTTCATTATGATATAATGAGGTGATGGGATACAAGCTACAAGAATGGTGCTCATGAGTTGCTCTCACATGTTATTCCTATTCCTGTATGATGGAACGTTTGGGAGAATAGATGGAGATGCAATTATGGTGGCAATCAATCCAGTTGCACTAGGGTGAATTATTTGATTATGAAGGATGTAAACATGATGCTCAGAATTGTTGTCCTTAACATTCAGTGGCCTAGTAATTGGAAGGATATGGTTCTGTATGTTGATAATTGTGTTCCTGAGCTCATGGCGATCCCTGCACAGTGGTTAAAAACTCCAGACCAATGTGTTAAGATAAATTTGGATGAAAGTCTTTAAATAACCCAAGTAGGACTGGACGTGGTGGAACTATCAGAGAAAAATGGGGACCTGATCATTGCTCACTTGTTGATTTTTAAGTTTTCATATCTAGTATGGCCTGTTAACTGGATAATTGATACTGGTGCTACTATAGGTAGCTGATGTAGAATCTTTAGATAAGTCAGCAATAACTAAATCTGAGATGGTAAGAAGAGTATATTTACCCATTGGAGGTAAAGCTGAGGTTGCACATGTCGGATCCAGTACAATTTCTACAAGAAGTACGTTCTTTTAGGTGCTCTGTTTACCAGCATTCAAACTCAACCTTATGTCAGTTTCACAGGTGACAAGTGAATTGGGTTGTTCAAGTTAATTTTTCCCCCTGATTTTTGTCCAAGATCTCTCAAATGGAGAGGTAGTGGAGATGGGTAGAAAGGTGAATGGGTTGTATGTTCTTTCTAGAGTGTCAAAAATTGGACACATAACTGAGGGTTGTCACAACGCCCTAACGCACCATATACATGGGTTGTATGTTCTTTCTAGAGTGTCAAAAATTGGACACATAACTGAGGGTTGTCTACTTGCTATAAGGAATGAAGGTGTCACAATTGCCTAGTGAGGTAGAGCTTTGGTATAAGAGGTTTGGTTATCCATCTGCTGGAGTGTTAGATAAAATGTTGACTTCTAAGTCTGGGCATAGCTAATGCAATTGATAGGTGTACTGCATGTCTTTGTGCAAACCAAATTAGAAACTCTTTTCCTACAACTTGTATCAAAACTGCTAGTTGCTTTGAGCTAATACATCCATTTGGGGTTTACATAAATGTGCTACTTTTGATGGTAATAAGTACTTCATGCTAGTTGCTTTGAGCAAATATGTCCATCTGGGGTCTACATAAATGTGCTACTTTTGATGGTAATAAGTACTTCATAACCTTAATACATGATTTTTCAAGATTGACTTAAGTTTTTTTTTTTGAAATTAAAGTTTGATATGTGTGGAATCGTTAAATAATTCCTTACTTATATGCATACTCAATTTGGTAAGATGAGTAAAGTCATAATGTCAGATAAAGGTGCTGAATTTGTGAATTTAGTGTGTAGTGCTCTATTTAGTGACCTTGGAATAGTTTGTTAAAATAATGTTGTTAAGGAGAATGTATTGAAGAGGTGTTTCATAGTTCCTCATTTAGCATTGAGGTTTTTCTTTTGGGGTGAAATCAAGAAAAGGATTTAGTTATACTACTACGACTTATAACACGATGATTTACATGGCTGTCTTTTCAAAAGACTATGCATCTTTACAGAGATGCTTTGATGAATTAATCCATATGATTGAAACTAGAAGTGCTTTTGGCCATTTTTTTCTGCCTGTGTTTTATCATACAGTTCCATCAGATGTAAGGAAGAAGAAAGGGATCTTTGAACAACCTTTCATTAAGTTTGAAAAGATATATACAACAGAAAAGGGTGGATCAATGGAGGGCTACTTTAAGACAAGTGCTGAGTAAGGAGGAATGGTTTTGCGAGTTAGTAGATATGAGTCTAAGTTTATACAAGAAATTATCAAGATAGTCGTAGGGAAACTGAGACGCACTGCCTTACCTGTTGCTCCTCATCCAATCAAAATAGATTCTCGAGTCAAAGAAATTGATTTATGGTTACAAGGGGGATCAAATAATGTTGATATTCTTGCAATACATGGTTTGGGAGGTATTGGCAAGACTACAATAGCTAAAACATATTATAACTTGAATTTTGACAGATTTGAAGGCAGTTGCTTCCTAGCAGATGTCATAAAAGTTTTAGAAAAGTATGGTGGTTTAGCTCGTCTACAAATATAACTTCTTCCAAATACTCTTGGGAAGAATGCTGAAAAGATATATAATGTCAATGAAGGCTCTGTTAAGATTTAAGAAGCTATCAGCTGTAAAAGGGTTCTTCTTATTCGTGATGACATAGACAACGTAGATTATCTAAATACTCTACTTGGTAAGAAATGGTCACTTGTTAAGTTCTACTGAAGCATGTAGATATAGGATGTATAAGCTAAAGACTTTAGATGCCAAAGAATTACTTCAACTCTTCAGTTGATATGCATGTGGGGAAAAGAGCCATTTTTTTAGAATATATGGATCTTACAATAGATTTTGTACATTATTGTAAAGGAATTCCATTAGTGCTTAATGTTTTGGGTCCCTCTCTTGGTGACTTAAGTATATAGGTTTGAGAAAGTGCATTAAGATTGAAAGTTATTCCAGAGAGTAAAATCCTTCAAAAACTAAGGATAAGTTACAAATGTCTGTCAGGTGATAATGTTCAAAACATGTCCCTCGATAGTGTCTATTTCTTTGCTGGTAAGGACAAAGATTATGCAATAGTAGTGCTTGATGCATGCGGATTCTATGCAGTTGTCGGCATTCAGATTCTTGTTGACAGATGCCTTTTAGCAATTGATATTCGAATGTTGAAGGAAATAAACTATTTCAGGCAAAGAAATATTGAATGGAAATGATGTTGGGCATCGTCCTGCAGGTGAGCCATCACTGAGGATGACTGATGCTAACTCACAAGAAACATAAAGTTCCATTATTCTTGAGCTGTTCAGAAATGTCTTTTCAGAAACGTCAAATGGCGTACAGTTTGAAATTGATGCATTTTTAAGAATGTAGAAACTGAGAATTTTACAGCTTATAGAAGCAAAAATTCGTTGGTATTTACCAATTGTTTCCTAAAAAAAAATTGAAATTGCTTCATTCGCGTGAGCTCTTTTTGAAGTCCATTCCAAAGGATTTCCCATGGGAGAACATGGTCACTCTTGACATGAGGAGGAGCAAATTGCAACAAGCCTGAGAGGGAACTAGGATGCTAAAGTTGTTAAAAATTCTTAATTTCAGTAATTCCCATGTCCTACGAAGAACTCCTGATTTTTCGAGGCTTCCTAACTTGGGAAAAACTAATAATGAAGGATTGTGTAAAATCGTTCCATATTCATGAATCAATTGGAGATCTAGAGACACTTGTTTTTTGGGACCTGAGGAACTCTATGAGTTTGGCATCTTCAGCATACTTTCCTGAATGTGTTCTTGTAGTAATTAAAAGGGAACTCCCCCTAAATTGGTTACGAAACCTGTAAGGCTAGTTTGACATTCGGGGATGAATGTTCTAAGGGGGGAGGATGTTAGAACCTGTATTATTACATTATTGGAAAGTTAGGGACTCAAGTAGATTTTTCAAAATTTATGTTGTTAGGATTCATGTGTCCTTGATTGGTTTAATGAGGAGAAGTTTGGGGACCTAAGTGAAACCTCTAAGACTTGGGGTCTTGAAGAGTTATTGTCATAACCCGCCTTAAATTGTGTTAGCTTCTTATTGGACCAGGAGTGTGGTGGGGTCAAGAGGATGTAAAGATATACATGTGATCCTTCCCTTTTCTTCTATACAAGTCCACACTTAGAAAAATTTGAGATCAAGAGCACGTTTCCAAGACCCTCTCGGGTTGCTACAATGCTCCACAAAAAAATTTGCATTTTTTAATTCTATAATTATTTTGATGCTACAAGCTTGGTATATTGGGTCCCCCAAGTGACGTGGAGGTGTTGGTTGGCCAAGAAAATGCCTCATTTTACGACTTTGGCAATTTGGCTCCAATTAAGGGGTTTAAAAGGTATGACTGTTTCTAATCCTGTTTTATGTAAATTAAAGATTGTGTGTATGTTAGAGTATATTAAATTGAAAGAATACCTTGAAAAGATTGCATGTTTAGGTGAGTTGTGAATTTTGGAGTGGGAGCCAAATTGGAAGGGTGTATGTAAATAGCGTTATATTGTTTTGTAACCATGAAATTGTGTTTAAATAGCATGAATATGTTCTTTATGGGATGAAAGAAGTGTTGAAAATTGTTTATATGTATACTTGAAGCTTGGCTTGGCAGTCACCAACATCTTAAATGGTCTCGTTTGGCTTTCAATCTGACCAAAATCCATATCTGTGGTAAATCCTAACGGTGTGGAGTGCCAAAGAATAGCTTCTCAGCTACCAGATTTTGTTATTTTTGAGTTGCTATGGGCATGGAATTCTCTATCAGTTGTCGCATGCTGCAGGTCTCTAGTCATAGTTTATGGTGGAAAATGTATCCTTCAAATTGGGTTTGTTGCTGCATCATTGTCTAATGGAAGTGAGTCAGTAGCTGCGGACATTATAGATTGATAGAAGGATCACTTTACCAAGGTGTTTTAAAATCTGCATCATAGAGCTACCTGGCCAACTTATCTCTTTATCCTGAGAAGTCGGAGTTACCATTTATTCCTTCAAATACACAGACAGTAATCTTGCAACCTCTAAGAGACAAAGGAATTGCCATAATTGATGGTGATTCAATAAGAGGATTCACATCTTTTGACCAGGCATGGATCACATCAAAAGAGCCATTTTTTTAGAATATATGGATCTTACAATAGATTTTGTACATTATTGTAAAGGAATTCCATTAGTGCTTAATGTTTTGGGTCCCTCTCTTGGTGACTTAGACAAAAGTTTTCTAACAGTCCTAGTGGCAGTGCAACATAACTATTTCAAGACATTCAAACTGCAGTATCTCAAGTTCAGCATTTGCCTATAATCATGTCTTCATTCAAGACATTGGACATCCGGAAGTATAAGTTGGATTGGCTTGGCATTGGGATTAGTTTTGTGAAGGAATTGAGGTATGTAAAGCATTTTGGTCTATGGCATGACATAGTTAAACCTAGCTAATGTTATAAGTTTTGAAAAATCCCTCCTACTTTGCAATTCGGGCTAAAACATGTCCTATGTTCGTTTCTTGGTATTCTTATAGAAATTAGTCATATCTTAACTCTTGTTCATTCAAAGTCCGAAAGTTGTAAAAGTATGAAAAGTTTGACATGTTTGAAGGAATATACTTTTCTAATACTTTGAAAAGCATCAATAACCGTAATTTTTGACAAAAAACCCGAATTGCCTTAAAAACCATTCTAAAATGTTCCACAGTAGTTTGTATAATCTAAACTAAGTGTGTTCCTCCTAAGTCAGGCTAGTTTGGGTTTCCATTGGTCATGGGACCCATGACACCTCTTTTCTAAAATTTTGACATTTCTAAAAGAATTTAGAATAAGTAATATTTTATTTTTGATCATAAATATTTTTATGAGATTTGGACTTATAATAATGGTTTTTGTGCATATGACTCTCACGACTCTATTCGTGCCTACTATGACATCGTTCATCCATTCTCGGGCCGATTATTATCGTGCCTATTATAGAATATATCTATATATTTCGAAGTTGGCTGGGTATGGCAAGGTCGGCTCGGCCCAAGGGTCGTCTCCGCCTAGATTGGTGATGTGGTGAGATTGGGCCTTCAGTTTGGTGACATCATGTCACATTTGCTATATGATTTGTGGGTTTAGGGACGCCTGTCTCACTTATCCTATATTTGTGATTTGTGTCGGAGACTTTGGAGATTTGAACTTTCTGGTGTAATGTTATGGTATGGCGTGAGTTTGGAGGTCGCCATCATTCCTATATGTTATGCATTAGTTTGATATTTCAAAAAGGCAAAAGAAATATTCTTTTGATATTTGCATATGAGTTTGACTTCTACACCTCTGTTTAGTTTATTACTCTTATTTATACTTTGTACTTTTTGCTTTACATATTTGGTACGTATTTTGTACTGACCCCCTTTGCTTTGGGGGCTGCGTTTTATGCCCGTAGGTACAGACGTACAAAGTAGTGAGCCACCGGCTTAGGATCTCTGACTGCCATTTGAAGTGCTATTTTTACTTCGGAGCAAACTCTTGGTATTTATATACACTTATTTTCTCTATTTTGTACTTACGCATATTCGAGGGTATGACGGGGCCCTGTCCCGTCCTATGATTCAGTCTGTTTGTATAGAGGTATGTGAACTCCTGTGCGTATGGGTTATGGCAGTTTATATGATTATGTATGTATGTTATGTTTGTTAGGCGGTTTAACCGCAGCGGTGACCTTGTCGGCCCGTATATGTATATATATATATATATATATATATATATATATATATATATATATATATATATGTTGTGTGCTGGGTTTTTTCTGTGACATGTCAGTTTGTATATTATGTACGAATGTTGTGACCTTGTCGGCCCACTTGTATATATATATGCTTATACTGTATGCTGGCTTTTCTGTATGCAGGATTTTGGTAGTCCATAAAATAAAGGAAACTCTACCGAAATTTCTGTAAATAAGTTAGCTATTATAACTGGAATCTGGTTTAGTATTTATGTCTGGGTGCCCCATTCGGGCACTAGTCACGGCCCTTGGGATGGGTCGTGACAAGAAAAAAATAACTGAATGGATGTTGTGTATATGCTACATCCTCTATTTCAATTTATACGATATATTTGTCTTGTCAGTCAATCTCTAAATGAAAGACATATTTTTTTATTTGATAAATATTTAATGGCATCATCAATATTTTATTCATATTAATATTATAGTGAAATAACAAGTACTCCTCAGTCTTTAGTCATAGATATTGCGTTCTAATTTTGAAAATTACATTGTGATCTAATTATTAAAAGTTCAATTAAAAAAATGCAGGTTGCGGAGATGAGGATGTTGAGATAGATGTGTGGACATACTAGGAGTGATAAGATTAGGAATGAGATCATTCGGGAGAAGCTAGGGGTGGCATCTATGGCAAAAAATGGGGAAACGAGACTGCGATGGTTTGCACATGTGCAGAGAAAAAGTTTCGACCTAGGGGTGGCCCCTGTGGCTGACAAGATGAAGAAAGCGAGACTGCTTTGATTTGGATATGTGCAAAGAAAAGTACCGATGCCCCTATTAGGAGGTGCAAGAGGTTGGATTTTAGAGCTACATAGAGGAGTAGAGGTAGACCGAAGAAGTATTAGAGGAGGTGATCATAAAAGATATGGCGATACTTAATCTCACCGAGGACATGACCTTAGATAGAAAGGAGTGGAGTTCGCGTATTAGAGTAGCTGGCTAATAGGCTAGTAGGGATAGGTTAGTAGGATTAGTCGGGTCGTTATATCCTATGGTGTCAATATTTTTTCTTATGTATGTTAATTTTATTGTATTTACTTTCTATCATTGCATACGTTATTAGTCGTTCTTCCTTGTTTCTCTCTTCCTTCTCCTTTTTATGTATCTAATTTATTTTTCTTGTGGATTTTTGAGACGAGGATTCCCCGAAAATAGTCTCTCTATCTATACGATGTAGTGGTAAGATCTGCGTAATTTTACCTCCACAAACCCCACTTATGGGATTCCACTGGGTATGTTGTTGTTGTTGTTGTTTCAATTAAAGAAATACCTTTTTTTTTAACTTCTAAAATAAAATCAACAATGATAATTAAACTAGACCAAATACATGATTAGATGTTATAACTTATTGGTTCTCATTTTATCATGAGTTCTAATTATTAGTATTTTTAGCTTTAAAGCTCATGAAATATTGAATAATTTTTTTGCCTTTCAAGCAAAAGCAAGTATTACATGAAAAACGTTTAAGTGCAAAAATATAAATATACATTCTCTAACATAACAAATAAATAAAAGTCAATACAAACTACTTCGTCTGTTCACTTTTACTTATCAATGTTTCATTTTTTGATGACAAATTGACTAAACTCCAAAGCTAAATTGAAGTAGATAAATTTAATATTTGAAATCTAAAATTGAGATGGTTGAAAACTATATGAAAAATGTTGTAAGTCGCAATCCTTCTCATATTTATATGATGAAAAAATATATTTTAAAATATATTAGTTAGAGTTCATATAGTTTGATCTCGACAAGTGAAATAGTAATGAGTAGACGGGGGGTGGGGGGGAGTAATAGAAAAATGGGAGCCGAATAGCCATTATTGTTGATGAGAGAAAAATATTTTAGTTAGAGTTCATATAGTTTGATCTCGACAAGTGACATAGTAATGAGGGGGGGGGGAGTAATAGAAAAATGGGAGCCGAATAGCCATTATTGTTGATGAGAAGGCAAAGCAATTGACTTCCCTTAGTCATTTCTTTTGTATTCATTTTAATTGATTTCCTCTTTTACTGCTTATGACATAAATATTTTTTCGTTTCAAATTTCAATATATTTCTATAAATTAACTTCTTATTCTTCGTTCTTCATCTATTAGTGGAAAAAATAAGAGGAGAATTTTTTAATAATTTTTAATTCTATTTTGTCAACACAACCATATCTATATACAAAATCAAGTAAACCTAAATTTTGTCCTTTGTTATTTCTCATTCATTTACAACTTTTGATGTACACAGTTTCTTCCTTTATGAATTGAACATAAAATGTTTGTCCATTGCACTTTTGTGTTTCATCATATAATTATTTATTTATTGGTTATTCTTTTTTATGCCGATTAATATGTGATGACATATGTACTTTATTACTTTTCGCATTAATTGAGTTGATAATACAAATATTTTCTTTACATGAGTTAGGATTAAACATGTAAAGCATGTTCTCATAACTAGTTGTAAAGAAAAAGGCCTGCATAAAATTAAGGCATATCCTATAATGTTTAGGGAGATTTGATTTTGTAGACGTGTTTACAAATTTGTTTTTAGTTTTATGCTCCTTTTATAAGAAATCTTCAATTTTACACGTAAGAGATTTGAAAAGTCCAATACAGAAAAATCAAACCTCCGATATTGAACACCCTTAGTCAGTGAACCACCATCTAAAATTTATTTTGTAGACATCAGAATCAATATACGACCTACATAAACAATATATTTCAATAAAGATTATTCGTCTGATCACACTTTCACAACTGTAGATCCACCATTGTACAAGGCAAAGCTAGCTTAAAGAAACAAATGAAGAAACACATTTATTTTTCTAATAGGTAACACCACGCCCGGAGCTAAAACTGCAGCCAGTTGATTCTAATTATCCTTGCTAATTTCTATTCCTTCGTCAATAAAAAGTGATCGATTTTCATCACATCAACCATGTTGTAAGGGCTTCAACTATTTATCTCACAAAGCTCAATTCGTGGCTACTTAGGTTGTTGTGAGACATATTTAGAAATCGAACCCTATAAAGTTTTCAAATAGTACCATGAAAATAGTTGTTTGGGAAAATAATCATCAAGTATATCTCCACGAATTCTCATTCCTTTTGTTGGTTTGATGGAGCTGTTTCAAGATAGAATGGAACTAGACATATTTAAGAGAAGATTGGGATTAAATCAATCCTTTACTAATACCATTGGGCAGATTTGGACCTTTGTGGATGAATAATTAGAGGTGGCAATCATCAGTGATGAAAAGCAGCAATTAACATTACATTTGTATAACCAAGGATATGACATTTATGTTTGTATAACCTTGGTATATGCTAAATGCACCCAAGATGAAAGTGTAACAACTCTAAGATATTGCTATAGCATTTTTTTTTTAAGATTTTATATTGGGTCCAATTTTTTTAATATATTATTTTTTGATTATTGCTCCACTTGAAGCTAATAAATATTCATCAAATTGTTGGGTTGATTGACAACTTTTTCTAGTGGTTGCTTTCTCATATTTATCTTTTCTTTAATGTTTTAGTGGATGATTACTCCACTTTGTTTGCTACTTTATGCCTCTGTATAAGAGGTCTTATTTTGATAGTGAATAAGCAGAGAGCAAGAAACGCAGAAACACAAGTGAGGCAGTGAAAGAAAAAAAATAATTGGTATTCTTCATAATTATCTGTCAATTGGATTTTTATCGGCAATTGTTGTAAGTTGCTCTTATTTTCTAAACCTTTTATAATAAGATATTTTATATGAATAAGTTTATTTTCGTGTACTTTTAAGTACTTTATTATGAGAATATTATTTATGAGGATTTTTACTAATTGAAATTATATTATTTGAAAGATTTAAGATTTAATCCTCTACTTGAAGTTTTGAAAAAAATTAATAACGAAATAGGTTGGTCTTCGGATCTAGACTAGACATATAGTAATATGGGTTTTGTGAGATTCAAAATCTTATTGCGATAATTTATTTGACAAGATTGTGGTGCAACAGATTCTATTCAAAAAGAAAAGGCCAAAGTTTAAGATTGACCGTGATTTGACTAAGGCAAGTGGACTTTCAAAACTTTGTGATTCTCGTAGAATTTCCAAATTTTCCTCTCTTCTATGTAAAATAGTGATTATTTATTATTGATATCAAAGTGATACGTACTTTTAGATATGAAAATTGTTGAGGTTGTGATGGTATGGAGAGTAAGGCTATTGCAACATTTATGATACTTGAATTGATAAATGAGGTTACGTGATGAAAATTCTATATTTTTGAGATATATATATATTGTTGTGGTTGGAAATTATGAGTGGATTTATTTGTGAAAATTCATATCATGTTTATTCGTTCCAAAATGTGCATTTTTGCATTGATGCCGAGTATTGAAATGAGTAAAAAAAATATTGGGATCTAGGTCTTTACCGGTCAAGATATGATGCCGAGGTCTTTGCAGTGAATTTATGATGATATTGCGATGCCGAGGTCTTTGCCAGTATCGGATACTATGATTAGATGGGTCGAGTCGCACGCCGCGACAGATATATGGTCCATGTGTGGCCCGTATGGGTTCTGACTGAGGCATGTTTATGATCAGCAGATGTGTATCACTAGGACAGACATGCATCACTATTATTTGACATTACATAGCATTATTTACATCAGTGGATGTGTATCACTAGGACAGACATGCATCACTATTATTTGACATTGTATAGCATTATTTACATCTCACGATATTCATTTTATTCCATAATGCTCTGGATTGTTATGATTATATGGAGTGCTATTGAGATTGGATATACGTTATATCATCTGAATTGTTTATGTCTTTATATGATTAGTTTTGATATTGATTTAATAACACTTGATGAATTAGTGAGAATTTGATAAATTGTGGAATTTTCCCTATGACTTGAAAGTAGGATAATGATATACTGTGTATTATATCTTGCTGGGCAAGTTGATTTTCTGTGCAGGTTATAGTTGCAGAGGTAGGATGGAATAAAAGGAGATTTGTGTATTCTATTAGACTTACTTTTTTTAGTTTGTTGACTTGCTGGGTACCGCGTGGTATTTGGTACTCACCCCTT
>DF370228.1:0-11975 GCA_000787875.1 Solanum virginianum
GTATAGTTGCTGTTTAGCTTACAAGGAAGTGATCTGTCTAGTATGTTGTCTTAGCTAATAGCAGACCTGTTGCCTCTTTTGTACATTTGTTTTGGTAAGAAGATTTCAGATAGGAGTATAACGTGATAAATATTGTAATGTCTAGTTAAGCAGGTTTCCTTGAGAAAGACATTCTGGTGCACTAGGACTTCGTAGGTTTTGGTTGTAGTTATTTATATGCAGTTGTTTTTAGCTCCTTTTATTTTTTTTAAAAAAAAGAACATTTTTTTCAGTAGCTGACTATTGACTAGAGATGGAAAATGGAATCGGCTAGCAGGAATACCCACTATAAAAGTTCTTAAACTTGTCTAAATAAAAGGCGGAAACACACACTCACAAACACCAGTATGTACACAAAGGAGGATTAATGATTTACAAGAACATACTACTACTTCCCAGTTATGAGGCAAACTTTGCATCAGTTCACTGATTAGGACCTGATCAGTTGTTTAATGAGAATTCTAAACTTGCTTTGTGGACCTTTTACGATAGCATAGCACAACAATGCTTATTACACACTACCAGTTGAACTCCCTAATGCAAATGCCAGCACTTGAAAGACACATTCAGTAGCCACACTTCAACAATATTATACTTATTTTCGTACATAACTTGAGAAGCCTCTACATGATGGTAACATGAAGCTCAAAAATTCAATAAAGAATTCGTTGCTGAACATTACATTTCATGAATTATAATCTCGTACACCATAAAAAAGTTATGCTAGAATTGGAAATGTTACAATATTGGACACCACCCAACCATAAAATCTTAAGCATTGTACACCATCAAAAGTAATGCTAGAATTGGAAATGTTACAGTATTGAACATCAGCCAACCATAAAATCTTAAGCATATTGTTTACCTTGGTCCCGATAAAATTGAAGGAAATTTTGAACTGATAATGACTTCCTTCTGTTGGTCGCCAGCCCCAACCACAGGTATGTGTGTGAAATCATAAACCAAGTTGGTTTCGACAGTCACCAAACCTTCTAGTGCCTTAACAACCAATGACATGGAAGGTCTCTTGGAAAAATCTCCCTGTAGACACCATGCAGCAAGGCTCATCATTTCTGTCACTGCTTCCCTGTGGAGCTGCATATCCTCGCTGTTTTTGTCAACCATATCCATGAGCTGCCCTTGTTCTGCTTTTCTCCTAAAGACACTTAGCAAATGAACATCTTCTTCATCAGCTTGGGACCAATCCAAATTCTTTCTCCCACAGAGAATTTCCAAGAACACAATTCCAAAAGCATACACATCAACTTTCTCAGTGATTACCGAGCTCAACCATTCAGGGGCTAAATAACCCCGTGTTCCTCTCATTCTAGTCACAACTTTGCTTATGTCTTTCTCAATTAACTTCGACAACCCAAAATCAGATATCTTAGCATTGATATTTTGATCTAGAAGTATGTTTTGTGGTTTGATGTCCAAATGAATTATCTTATGGTGGCAATCCTCATGTAGATACGCTAACCCTTTGGCGACATCTGATATTATTCTCTGCCTGTGTGTGAAATCATAAACCAAGTTGGTTTCGACAGTCACCAAACCTTCTAGTGCCTTAACAACCAATGACATGGAAGGTCTCTTGGAAAAATCTCCCTGTAGACACCATGCAGCAAGGCTCATCATTTCTGTCACTGCTTCCCTGTGGAGCTGCATATCCTCGCTGTTTTTGTCAACCATATCCATGAGCTGCTCTTGTTCTGCTTTTCTCCTAAAGACACTTAGCAAATGAACATCTTCTTCATCAGCTTGGGACCAATCCAAATTCTTTCTCCCACAGAGAATTTCCAAGAACACAATTCCAAAAGCATACACATCAACTTTCTCAGTGATTACCGAGCTCAACCATTCAGGGGCTAAATAACCCCGTGTTCCTCTCATTCTAGTCACAACTTTGCTTATGTCTTTCTCAATTAACTTCGACAACCCAAAATCAGATATCTTAGCATTGATATTTTGATCTAGAAGTATGTTTTGTGGTTTGATGTCCAAATGAATTATCTTATGGTGGCAATCCTCATGTAGATACGCTAACCCTTTGGCGACATCTGATATTATTCTCTGCCTTGTGTTCCATGTAAGCCCATTTTCTTTATTTTCATACATAATCCACTTATCCAATGATCCATTTACCATGTACTCATAGATTAGAAGCCTGTGACTTTTTTCTGCACAATATCCAATGAGTTTTACCAGATTGATATGGTGAATGCCACCTACTGCCTTTACTTCTGTTAAGAATGATTCCTTTACTTGACCTACACCATCCAGATGTTTCACAGCTATTTTTGTGCCATTTCTCAGTGTTCCTTCATATACCAAGCCAAATCCTCCTTCCCCAAGCTTTCTACTGAAATCTTCTGTAATTACTTGCAGCTCGTTGTAAGAGAATCGAGTTAGGATTACCGGTAAGACTGGTTCAAGATCCAAAAAATCCACAGCCTTTCGGGACTCAGGTATCCTATTTTTGATGATAAAAAAGCAAGTAGTTATGCTTAAGATTATCCCGAACAAAGCTGCAAGAGTAGATCCTATTATCACTTTGGAAGGACTTGATTTCGTTCCTCCAGGAATAATTGGAGACTGAGTCATTGCATTTGAGGTATTCTGCACCTTAAGAAATACTGTCGCTCCTGGTCTTCCTTCTTCACTGTCTATGAGAGAGAAAACTTCGTTCAGTAACAAACAGTTCCCTCTTTGACCCCCACTCCAATCATACTCAAAAACAGCAGCTTTGCAAGAACAGTTACTCAGACAGGCCCTTTTGCAATCTTCCACCTTTTCCCCCTCAAGCCAAAATATGCTCGTTTTTAGTTCCTGATTAATGTAAAATGAAAAATATGTAGTATTCTTGAGCTCTACAAAACTATGATACTGCGAAGAGTTGCAGTTAATGGAAGTTAGCTGTGAACATCCAAGATCTGGTTTCCTCTCAGAAAATGGCCTGAAGAAGTTCACCTGTGGCGGACAAGTACATTGCCCATTATTTGAACAAATGCTATATCTTCCACACACCATTGGGTACCTACAGTTCTGTCCATATGTCTCCAAAATGTCAGATACCTCATCCCAATCACTTGCAAACCATTGGTATACCTTTAAATGTCCATCAGGCTCAATCTTCACGAATAGAGCTATCGATTTATCAGGATTTTGTAAAGCATTAAAAGTTCGACCATCAAAATTGTAATAAGGACTAGATAATCTAAACTATAGTAATATTGAGGTGGGTCAGTATCCATGTAAGCAGCCCAGGTTCCATTGAGAACAGTAAGAGATAACAAACCTTGACTCTGATTGGTTGCTGAAACGCTTGCTATGAGCTTCTGTCCAGAAACCAAATTCTGCCCTGGAAGCAAAGAATTGGTAGGATGATCAAAAGACTGCCAAATTGCGCGCTTCCTCTTATCAAAGAGCACAAGATTTCCCATTTCTGTTAAGTTTAAGCCAGAAACAGATTTCCCAATGGTATCAGTGGACCAAACAAGAGTGCCGTCAGAGTCTTTCAAGACCAAGTTGCCATCTTGGCCTAGTTGCAAAGTTGCATTGACTTTCACTGGATGATTCCTGTTAGCGGACCAAACTAACTGGGGTTTATTTATCATTTCGTCTTGCCCGTCGGATATGTTATGGAACAAAAGGATACCAAGAAGGCATTCAGTGGCATTGTAACTGCAGTGGAAGCCACAGAGGAATCGTGGGCCAGCATTTCCCCGCTGAAGTATGGGTGTTGTTAAACTGTTGGACGTGTCATTAAGCATAAGATATGGCCTGTTGATCCAGAGAGAGGAAAGCCCGGCATGCCCTGGGATTGAATTCGAAAGACTGATGTTGTAGTCCCATAAAGATTGCGATATAGTAAATTGAAACGAACAAAAGAGAAAGATACCCCGTGTTCCTCTCACGAAAGACTGATGTTGTAGTCCCATAAAGATTGCGATATAGTAAATTGAAACGAACAAAAGAGAAAGATAGGAAAATATAGTCTCTTTTCTGCAAGCATTCTTTTTCTGAAATATATAAAATCTTCCTGTTGTGCCTTTCTGGGAATATGATATATCTTTAGTCTAGCATAAATCAGTTTTAAATTAGCACCACATGTAATTTCTTCCATTCTGTTGACTTGCAACACTAATTTCAGCAGCCAACTTTGACTGTAACAATCATTTCTCATTTTAGTTTACTAAAATCTGAAAGCAGCATGAAATTGACTTCCAATTTTCAAGAGGGTTGGCAAATCATTCAAAGTTTTCTATCTCCACGAGGTAGTAGTATGGTCTGCATACACTCCGTCTTCCCAGACCCCACTTTGTGGGATCTCAGTGGATATGTTGTTGTTGACAAAATCATTCATGCAAGGAATATATCAGTTTTTTTTTTTTTTACCTTCCATTTCTGTGCTGAACAAGTCAGCTGCTGGAAGTGTGTATAAGTCAACAAAAGTTTAGAAGATAATAACATATTGAAAAAGGTTTCTGTAGGAACCTCCTCATGTTGACTGGGCAAGGATTTGACCAAAAGACACAAAATGTTGGAATTTGCTAATGATTCCTTCAATTTTCCTTTTTTCTATTTCCTTTTTGAGTCAGGGACTTCAACTGGTAGTGTCCAGGGAGCTTTATTGTGATGGCTACCGGAAAACTAGGCCTGAAAATTAGTTTGTCTTTGTTAGAGTGGATTAGAGCCTCATATGGTTGTTAGTTTCCCGTATGGACTTGAGCTCGCAGATTCTGCAGGTTTCCTCATTTGGGATTGTTTTTGTTTACAGAAATTTAGCTTCACTGATGCTCACTTTGCTACATGAAGGCGTATTTTGAGCAAAATAGTGGTAATTCGATGCACATAGATGTGTGACGTTATGTTTTATTGGTTTGTATGTCTAATTCTGTTTCTTGTTGTCTTTCCTAATCTGGGTTTGTTTTTGTTTACTGAAATCAGCTTCATTGGTGCTTACTTACCACTAACTAAGGCACATATCCGGTATCAAAGTACCAAATTTTGGTTTTAAAATACCGGATATCCTTCAATTAGATGATCCACATCATTTTTACCTGTCCACTTGTTTTTGACTCCTCCTAATTGAAAAGAAATGTTTTTCAATAAGTTGATGAAGGATCCCATTGTGAAATCCTTTTACACTGTGATTGAATATCATCTTACATTAATTTGATATGTTGTACAGTTGAACAATAATTAATGGCCGGACCCATTGAATGGAAGACTTGACCTCAACCTGATTGAGGAGGAACTGCCCAGAAATTCCAAATTAATTGCTATTAAATTGTTAAAAACAAGTATTTGGAATCTCTTTTAGAGGAAATGATCAAAATGGCCGTTGAGTTAAAAATAATCGCTATTTTTACCAAATGTTTGGAAATGACATGATGCGGAAAATAGTAAAGGCGGTGCCCTTTTACTTAACCACTCAGTAAAGATTGGAAGAGGCTTGTTACGTATTTTTCTATTTAACAAGAAGGGCATAACCGAAAAAAAGACTGCCATTATTTTTCAAAGAACTTTGGATTTTTCAATGATTGCAGCGGAGAGAGTTTATCTTCCTATCCTTCTCTTCATTTGTCTCCACCTTTTTTCATCCAGGTTTGCTTTATCACAAATTTCCTGGGACTATGATGTCAGTCTTTTGAATTCTTCTACCGGACTTCCCAATTCTTGGAGCAATACGGGGTCTGTTAGATATTTCAATAACTCCAAGGCCTTAGCATTGACACCTATTCTTCAGAGCAGAAAGGATACCCCTCAGTTTCTCCTTGCCTTACAATTTGGCAGTCTTTTGATCATCCAACGGATTGTTTGCTTCCGGGGCAAAAGTTGGTTTCTGGGCAGAAGCTGATATCAAGCATTTCAGCATCCAATCAGTCTTTTTCTTTTACTGTTCTTAACGGAAGCCTGGTGTCTTCAGTAGATACCAACCCACCTCAGTATTACATTGCTCTAACTCGGAATGACACTGATTATAGTCCTTCTTACAGTTTTGATGGTCGAACCTGTTGTGAGAAATCGTTTGAAATTCAAGTTGAATATGAAATCATAAACAAAGACACAATATTTAACATGATTTGGCAATTTGCCTACATCCACGGGAGGCAGCAGAATATTACTAACTTGGAGAAATGTTACAATACTCTCACTGAGGATCCTTACCAGAAACAGAAGCTTGAATCTACAAACTAGAATTGTAGAAAGAGATATTAGAATGTGAGGGTCTTGACTTTCAACAATCTCCACCTTGGCGAGCTTTCTTTCAGAATTCCATGCTATGATGCTCACTTTGCTACATGAAGGCGTATTTTGAGCAAAATAGTGGTAATTCGATGCACATAGATGTGTGACGTTATGTTTTATTGGCCTCCAATTTATACCCTTAGGCACCTGAGTTTTTAGAGATGTTGATCAAGTTCTTACAGTGTTGGAACTTGATCCCAGAAATAACTTTTGTAAGCATATCTGTAGGATATTCTACAGTCTGGTTTTTCTATAATAGGATATTTTCTTCATCTATTATCTCTCGAATAAAATGAAAACGATCATCAATATGCTTCATTTGTCCATGGTGAACTTTGTTCTTTGCCAAACAAATGGCACTCTAGCTGTCACAAAATTTTTAACATTTTTTTTGGACAATTCCCAAGTCCTTGATCAATCCTTGAAGCCAGATTGCTTCCTTGAAAGCCTCTGTTACTGCCATATACTCTGCCTTTGTAGTAGACAAAGCCACTGTTGAATGTAATGCTGATCTCCAACTTATTAGTCCTCCTGCCAGTGTAAAGACATAACCAGTAGTAGATCTGCGCTGATCAAGGTCTCCAGCATAGTCTGAGTCTATGTATTCGACTAACTGCTTACTCATATCATCTCTCTAAAACTTCAAATCGACATCTACAGTACCATGACTGTACCGTAGAATCCACTTCACTACTTGCCAATGGCCTTTACCGGGATTATGCATGTATCGACTTACCATATGTACAACATGTGAAATATCGGGTCTTGTACACACCATCGCATATATTAGGGGACCAACTGTATTTGCATATGGAACATATTCCATCTATCTCTTTTGATCATCTGTACTTGGTGACAATAATAAACTTAACTTGAATTGTGAAGCCAAAGGTGTACTTATAGGTTTGGTATTGTCACTAATGACAAACGTTTGAAGAAATTTCTTCAAATACTGAGTTTGAGTCAAACAGATTGTGCCTCTTGCCCTATCTCGAGTGATCTCCATACCCAAGATTTTCTTGGCCTCTCCAAGATCTTTCATCTCAAACTCTGAGCTCAGTTGAGCCTTCAGTTTGTCTATCTCCACCTTGCTCTTAAACGCAATTAGCATGTCATCAATATATAAGAGCAAGTAGATAAACATACCATCTTGGAGCTTGCGATAGTAGACACAATAATCAAACTGACTGCGTGTGTATTTCTTCCCTTTGATGAATCTATCAAACCGCTTATACAACTGTCTTGGTGATTGTTTCAGGCCATATAATAACTTGCTCAATTTGAAAGCCCAGTTTTCTTTTCTTGGAACTTTGAATCCTTCTGGCTAAGACATGTATATCTTTTTGTCCAAGCTACCATGCAAAAAAATAGTTTTGACATTTAGTTTTGCAAGCTCGAGGTCAAATTGTACAACCAAATCCAATAATAATCGAATAGAGGAAAGTTTAACGACAGGAGAGAATACCTCATCATAGTCAATTCCTTCCTTCTGAGAAAAACCTTTTGCTACCAGTCTGGCTTTGTATCTGATATTGTCTGTGTTGGATAGATCTTCCTTCTTTGCGAAGACCCATTTACAGCCAATTGCTTTCTTGCCTTTTGGAAGTGGAACCAACTTCCAAGTCTGATTGTGATGGAGTGATCTCATCTCATCATCCATGGCCATCTTCCACTTGTCACTTTCCACACTCTGATCGACTTCTCTGTAATTGTATGGAATATTATCTCCTGTGATTGGAAGTGCAAATGCAACTAAGTTAGAATATTTTGCAAGTTTGTGGATTGTCCGTCTTAGTCTACTCGTGGCGATGGATTTTGGTTGCTGACTGATTTCTAGTTGCTGACTAATTTTTGGTACTGAAGATGGGAGCTCCACCTCATCTAAGATCTCATCATCTTCCACTGATTGCTCTTTAGGATAATTGGATGTCTCCACTAGTTTAGATTCTTTCACATAGTAATATACAGGACAACCGAATATATGCAGAGAATCGTAATCAGAAATGGGTTGTCTAGACTATACCTCCTTGGGAGTTTTCCCATCTAATGCTGATGTAGGGAGTCTGTTAATAACATAAGAGGCATATGCTATAGCTTCTCCCCAGAATGCTTTGCTTAATCCAGATTGAGATAGCATGCAATGAACTTTATCCACCAATGTGCGATTCATTCATTTTGCAATACCATTTTGTTGTGGTGTGCCCGGTACAATGAAGTGTCTAACTATCCCAGCATCCTGAAAATTTTTTTGAAATAGATCTGACTTGTACTCCCCTCCATTATTAGATCTAAGCCTCTTGATTTTTCTTCCTGTATGAGTTTCTATCATCTTCTTCCAATTGAGGAAGATGTTCAAAACCTCATCTTTACGCTTCATGGTATAAACCCAAATATATCATGAAAAATCATCAATAAACGCAACAAACCAATGTTTACCTCCTATAGTTGCATTTTGAGAAGGCCCCCAAACATCGATATGGATGTAGTCCAGTATTCCCTTGGTACGATGGATCGCAGTGCCAAATTTGACTCGAGTTTGGTTGCCTAAGATACAGTGCTCGCAGAAGTTAATCTTTCCACTTTTGGCACCTTTCAGCACACTTTGCTTTACTAAGGTTTGTAAATCCTTTTCTCCAGCATACCCCAAGCGCATATGCCACAACCTGGAAGCATCAGATGATCCATCATTGGAACTGGTGCAGATGGATGCTTTTCCTGTAATAGTGTGTCCATCAAGTAAATATAGATTCCTTTTCTTCATACTCTTCAAGGCCAAAAGTGCTCCACGTACAACTTTTAGGATTCCATCTTTAATGGTTACTTTGTAACAGTTGGAATCGAAGACTCCGAGTGAGATCAGGTTTCTTTTCATGTCTGGAATATACCTAACATTTGTGAGTTATCTTATTGTACCGTCATGTATCTTTAGGTGTACAGTTCCAATACCTTTTGTCTGGCATGCATTATTATTGCCCATTAGCGTAACACCTCCATCAAGCTTCTTAAAGCTTGAGAACCAATGCCTATTTAGACACATATAATAGGAACATCCAGAGTCTAAAATCCATTTGTCAAAATGGTTACCTGCAGATGAAACTGAAAATGCTGCATCCTTCTTATCTACAGCCTGTTGTACTAGTACCACGTTTGCATTTGTTTTGTTCTTATTTGGGCAATCCTTCTTCCAATGCCCCTTTTCTTGACAATAGGCACATTCATCCTTTGTAAGTTTTCTTTGTGATGAAGCTCCTTTGGACTTGGAGCGGTACTTAACTTGGTCGTTGGTTCTGTTATTTGTCCTACCTCTGGATACTGTCAAAGCTTCTAGTGTTGTATCATTGTGATCTTGGAGACCCTTCCATCGATACTCATTGTTCACCAAAGCATTTGAATTGTCACTGAATTTATCCTCATTTTTACCATAGAGTAAAGTAGTGCTTAAATGATCATAACTTTCAGGTAAAGAATTTGACAACAATAATGCCATATCATTCTTTTGCTAAACAGAGTCTAATCGTCCCAATAAGCTTATCGATTTACAAGGCTCCAATCTTCTTCTAACGTGTCCTTGGGTTTGGCCTCCAAGGCGATATGTGACCTTACTCGGAATAAAAGATCCTAGACTTCACATTGTCACATGCCAAAGTTATTGGTGCCATTAAATTTCTTCACCTTAAACTTTGCATTAGACAACATGGTTCTTTGAATGGAACCACTTGTAGATGTTTCTTCTTCCATTTGGGACTACAAATAAATAAAATTTATTTAGAATTTTCAAAAACAAGAAAATACCTTTTCTCAATTTTTGAGTTCTGATCTCGAAAAATGAAGCCTACACAATAAACAAAGACACAATATTTAACGTGGTTTGGCAATTTGCCTACATCCATGGAAGACAGCAGAATATTACTAATTTGGAGAAATATTACAATACTCTCACCCAGGATCCTTACCAGAAACAGAAGCTCTACAAGCTTGAATCTACAAACTAGAATTGTAGAAAGAGATATTAGAATATGAGGGATGATTTTTACAAATGCCAACCATGGGTATTTATAGTTGGAGATTAGTAACTATTCCAACTACCTAATCCACCAATTTTGAGAATTGAGCTCCCATATGTGAAAGGGAAAGTTTCATATTGTGGGCTTCTAGAAGTGAGCCAATCTTGACTTTCAACAGAACCTTTACTGCTCTACAACGACCTAAGTATACATCAAAAACCCAATTCATAAAACTTGGGCCTGATGGACATTTATGGTTGTACCAGTCAAATGTATATGATTGAAAACAATTATATGTTGCCATGGATCCATATTTAGGGAACTATGGGTACCTGATGGTGTGTGGAAGATATAGCATTTGTACAAATGACGGGCAATGTAATTGTCCAGCAGAAGGAAACTTCTTCAGGCCAATAAATAGGAACCTAGATCTTGGATGTTCACAGCTAGCATCCATTTCTTGCAACTCTTCACAGCATCACAGTCTTATAGAGCTCACAAATACCATGTATTTTGCATTTGAGACCAAATTTTACACAAGTTCAAACATGTAGTTTGATGGGACAAAGGTGGAAAATTGCAAAGCAACTGTCTGAGTAACTATTCCTTCAAAGCTATTATTTGTTCTGGAACTCTTAAGAAAAAACTACTTGTTAGAAAAGATGTGTATAAACATAGAGAAAATAACAAGAACGAACACAGAATTTAACGTGGTTCACCAACAATACATCGGCTACGTCCACGGGTAGAGAAGAGATAGTTTATTGATTTGAGAAGTTATCAGAATACCATTTTTCACCAGCTAGGTTACAAAGTATATATATATATATATATATATATATATATATATATAGGCCTTCTGAGTAAGGATACCCAAAACAGAAAACCTAAGCTAAAACAGAAAATCTAAGCCCAAAACAACAGATACCATATGGTATGGAAACAGATTCAAGACATAAATCTAACAAATCTCCACCTTGACTTGAATCCTCTCATCAACAATAGAAAACATATAGATGTATAATCAGTAGTACCAGACATCACTTCTCTGCCTCAGATTATTTCCCCAAAAACCAAAATCTCTAACTAGTTCCCTCAACCAGATTCCCTCTTTCGCAGCTTTTGTAAATATCATGTACTCTGCTTTAGTAGTAGATAAGGTCACCGTAGGTTGCAAAGTAGCCTTCCAACTCACAACAGAACCACCAAGAGTGAATACATAACCAGTCATAGACCTTCTACTGTCAACATCTCCATAAGATCAGGCCTAGTGCAGACCATAGCATACATGTTAGAACCCGTACTTGTGCACGTTAGAAAGTTTGCGACTAAAGAGATATATGTAAATGTGTACATAAGTATAACACATATTAAAGTTCATGCGTATGTTTGGACAATTGCACACATGTTCAAGACTTCAAAATTGTTCAAGGTTTTATTACATTAAGTGGGAAAATAATTTGTTATAAATAAATTTGGATGGCAAGATATGGGTATTTTGGAACCATTGCGAACTTTGGGACCGATATTGTCATTTTTGGGAAATTCAACGCGCCAAAGTTATTGGTGCCATTAAATTTCTTCACCTTAAACTTTGCATTAGACAACATGGTTCTTTGAATGGAACCACTTGTAGATGTTTCTTCTTCCATTTGGGACTACAAATAAATAAAATTC
>DF370222.1:14509-25947 GCA_000787875.1 Solanum virginianum
TCTTGTATGTTGGGTGATTTAACCGCAGCGGTGACCTTGTCGGCCCGCATATATATATATATATATACTGTGTATGCTGGATTTTCTATATGCAGGATTTTGGGTTAGTCAGTAAAACAAGGGATACTCTACCGAAATTTCTAAAAAAAAAAGATAGATATCTGTTATGGTTAAAATCTGACTCTATGGTTGTGTCTGGTTTGGTACTTGCATTTGAGTGTCCAATTTGGGCACTAGTCACGGCCTATGGGGTTGGGTCGTGACATAAAAAGGCTAGTAGAAAGAAACTAGCTCAACAAGTCTTAACATCAACATTTGACTCTAGTCTATGAAGCCTCTATCACTATCAAGCGGTGCCAATGACAGACCCATGGCTATCTCAATCAAAATAAAGCTAATCAATCTAACTCTAAAGCAAGATGAAATAAATATAATGAATACTCCAAAGTAGGAGAGGCTCACCAATCAGCTAAACGTCTCAAATCCTCAATGACGCGCATGTTAACGATCTCAAAATCATGTATCTACATCATGAAATGATCCAGTCCCAAAGGGGGACATCAGTTTGGAATGTATTGGTATGTAAAATAACTGAGTGAAATCGAAACAGGTAGAATAATACTAAAATAATATCAACTAAATATAAAAATCAATTAGCATGTCAAATGTCTATCTAAAGAAAAAATAAAGAGTAGACAAGTGACCCATAAACAAACCAACTCATCAATCAAATCAGACTTATCTCAGAGGGACTCATCTCAACTCGTGCCATCCTCTCTCGACTCAGAGGGACTTATCTCAACTCATCTCCTCTCACCTTAACTCAGAGGGACTCATCTCAAAGGAACTCAACTCAACTCATCTCATATCATCTTGACTCAAAGGGACTCAGCTCAACTTGTCTCATCCTATCTCGACTCAGAGGAACTCATCTCAACTCATCTCATCTCACCTTAACTCAGAGGGACTCATCTCAACTCGTGCCATCCTATCTCGACTCAGAGGGACTTATCTCAACTCATCTCATCTCATCTAGACTCAGAGTACTCAGTTAGGAACTTTCTGGGAGTTTCTCTTAACCAACAACAACCACTTATGAGCTAGGTGTTGTACAACAATCATGGTGATGTTGCCACTGCCATCCCGTACTTGCCAGGTAAGGGAAAAATATGATCCACAAGGAATCTGAACTTAGCCATCCTCTATTGATTTCATGGATATAAACTCGAGAGTGGACCATGAGATGTAATGGTTCAATCCTCTACTATGCTGGGACGTCACAAGTAATGAATGTAAGTGGACTCACTCTTACTCATTTCGGTGCTCGATGCTCCTCCTAAGACTCAATGCTCATAAGACTCCTCGTCACCATCTCAAGTAGACTCATGGAGGCACTCCTCGTCTCAATTGGTCTCATGGAGACTTTCATCATCTTAGTTAGTCTCATGGAGACTCTCATGGAGACTTTCATCATCTTAGTTAGTCTCATGGAGACTCTCATCATCTTATGAACTCAACTCAATTCTCATTTAAGAACTCAAGGACTTATATCATCAATTAGAAGAAGTTGTTTAGACAGAACATCAAGAACTCAATTATGAAGACTCGTAGGATCGTCAAACTCAAATACATCAACCTTATACTCACATCAAGATTTTCATCAACATACTCATGTCAAGGCTCTAGACTCCATCCCTAAGTTCATTCATGCATGCTTTCAAAAGTTATATAGGGATACAATTTCTCATGAAAAGTAATCAATTCAAGAAAACAAGTTTATTATGATCATCAACATACAAAAATACATGTAATAGATACAATTTAATCAAGAAAGTATCAAGAAACATATATAGGGACTCATGGACTCTCAACTCATCTATAACCATCTATGGGGCATATGGGAGAACAATCTCATGCTTTCATTTAGTCTAACATACCTTGAACGAAGGTAGACAATCAATTTGGCATAAATTCCTCTTAAAATCTTCAACTTCTCGCTCTTCTCTCTTCTCTTTTAGCCCTAGGTCTTTTTCAGAGACTTAGAATGACTTAAGAATGGGTTTTAAACCTTTTTACGCTTAAAACAACCTATATTGGTCATATATTAAGTCTAGGAGGGGTTTACAAAGGTCTAGGATGCCCCTCACAAAATTAAAAAAAATTAGTTTTCGGGACGCAGGGTCCACAATGCGGACTGTGTATTTTTTTGATATTTTTCATTGATAATCCTTTGAAATCCCATAAAAAATGTTTGGAACAAAAACTAAGTGTTGCTCTGCGATGGGTCCGTGTCGCAGACCTATCACGCACCCTCATTAGTTTGTAATTTATTACGAAAAATTATTTTTCGACTCGGTTGCTCTAAAATCGAGTCGAGGTCATTTTTCCACTCAACTTCTCATTCTGATTACATACCCAGTCTCATAGTTGTAAACGGAGCATGGGAAGACGCGTTACACGCACGTCTCCGTTCTAGGAGTATTTTGGTAATTTTAATGGGTGTTACAACCGGGTGGACATATGTTTAAGCAACTACACTTACAGGGAAAACTATTCAAGCTACTCAGTCAACAGATAGAGCAAATAACCTTATCGTTGTTGTTGATACAGGTAACACAATTTATTATACTAGGTAACACATTTTATTATACTAGTTTCACTATATATATAAGGGTAAATTTTTTACATTTACGTATATTTAGTAAATTTGAACCCCTTAAACACTAAGCGAAGTATAGTCTAGTGGTCAGTTTCCTCAAAAATTAACCCTCTCCACCCAAGTTTGAGTCCCACAGGATGCATTTTTTTAAGCTTCTCTTGGCTACCCCTTTGCATTTAATTTTGGGCCTGGGCAGAAGAGCCCAATATTTCACTTAAAATTCATTTAATTTCGGGCTTGGCGAACCAACCCAATGCCCCAATATTTCACTTTGCCTTTAAAAGAAAAGCTCTAATCCAATTTATTGTGCTAGGGATCTAACAATATATACTTTACTTTTAAAAAGCAAGTCATAGAAGAAATGCTTGACAGCCAATTAAATTTCTCTTTATGATCGAACTCCAGTTTAATTTTAATATTTATATCATCCACTCATCTAGACTCAGAGTACTCAGTTAGGAACTTTCTGGGAGTTTCTCTTAACCAACAACAACCACTTATGAGCTAGGTGTTGTACAACAATCATGGTGATGTTGCCACTGCCATCCCGTACTAGCATCCAAGGCTCTAAGTTGATTTTTTTTTTTTTAAAAAAAGCATCCAAGGCTCCAATCCAAATCTCACTTCTTTGGTTCTTCCAAAACAAAAAACTCAAAAGACAAATATTAAATCATTTCCAGTAATTTGGATATTGTTGATTTGTTTCAAAGTTGAATCTAAATTCAATCCCCAGTGGAAAATCAAAACTCAAGCTTAAAAGGTAATTCTTTTATCTTTTTCATCATCTTCATCTAAATTTCAAGAAATTAAAATTAAAAATTTTACAACAAAAGTTTAAAAAATAAATGAGTCTTTATTTTTGTTGTTGGTCTTCTTAGTGAACTTTATTTTCTTCAAAAGTATGTTTTTCTTGAATGCATTTTGCTATCTTCATTCTTAGTTGAGATTGTTTTTGTAATTTCTTTCCTTGGTAGTTGTAAATAGATTTATAAAAATCTTTTTTAACTTCATTAAAGATTCAAAATAAGAGGAACTAAATTGAAATGAATTATGTTTACTTATTATTTTAGTAGTTTATAATTTTGTGAATATTGAAACTTGATTTTTAAATCAAAATATATGGTTTAGAAATTAGAAATTAGGACAAATTTATTAAGAATGAGTTGCAAAGCCGAATGACTGATGAGTTTTTGAGCGGCTGCATGGTTCCTTTTGTGGAAAAAGATGTATTTAATGATGTTTCAACTGACGATATTATTTTGTCTTTTCAAACAATGAATCCTCGTCGAATAGCTTTGTAAATGTTCCTGAGAAATATTACTAGTGCTTGAGAAATATTAATAGTAACCTCGTCGAATAGCTTTGAAAATGTATTTTATTGGTTTTTTTGTATGTTTATATTCTTATATTTTGAACCCCCTGAGCGAAAATCTTGGATCCACCAATGATCCCAGTCTTGAGTCATACTTTGTTATGCCACTTCAATAATAACTAATTGAGGATATATTAACAATTTTTCCTCTTCATTACATCGTGCCCTGAAATACATACCCGCTTTTAATAGTTTGAAGTCATTGTAGCAAATTGATTATACACCAATATAATGTCTTCTTTGGTAGTTGTCCATTGTTGTTCTTATCGTCTCCTTTTTCTCTTTAGACTCCTCTTCATCGTTGTTTCTATTTTAATGTAGATGTCCACAATAAACTGCTGTAACAATCTGCCGCATAGCAATACTATTGATTTCTCACCCTTTCTAACCTGTAATTTATAGCAATAGTATTCTTTGCAGGAAACACAACCTTTTGTTTCACGATGTACACCTACAGATAAGTTCAAGTAGTTGATATTATTTAGCATATGTTAAATAAATAATGGGTTGTAGTAGCCATGCTTGTGCAAATTGAATTTATGTTATAGCTGATTGCTTATGGTCAAGGTTAAAGCTTTTGCATAACAGCATAATAAATCCATAACCTTTATATGATACATCATTTATGAAAATTTGGGCCAAAAACTATCAGATATTGGTTCTTTAGATTTTCAGTTCCTTGGAATATGTGAAAGATGATTTCATTAGTAGAAGCTTTTCGTATGGTGAATTTTTAGGATGAACTTGCAACTGTACTTCACCTGGGGCTTTTGTGTGTATGATTGCTCTTTCTTCAATTGACTAAGGAGAGCTCAGAGACGATTAGTAGTCGACTAGTCATTACAGAAAAAGTAGTATTGACTTTAGATATTACAATAATAGTAGTCATTTTACAAAGCTTAAGTTGATTGCATCGTTCCTCAATAAATGAATTGTGTTTAAGGAAAAACTACATCACTCATAGTGTTGCGCATTTTATTTCCTTGGATATCTTATTCATATTAGGTTTGAAGCATCTGTATCTTTTGATTTTGTACTTCTAATATGTAAGCCCAATGAACATAATCATATATATATATATATATATATAATAACTAAAAGTGCCAAGATCCTAGGCTGAAAGTTGGATTATCCTTTTGCTCCTATGCCACTACGTATTTACCCTTATGCTATTACTTATTAAATATTAATTTTAATTAATTATAATACGTTGGTTTAGCCAATTAAATATAATACCTAATTAATTAATTAAATAATAAATAATTATAATGCAATCATGATATTTATTTGCTAAATGTGGATAATGAAGAGTCTAAGATAACGTACAAATTTAATTTGTAATAAATAAGGGTAATGAAGAGTTGATGAAAGATGTTCACCAACAACATTATATATGTTCTCTTCTTCATCCAAATTTGTGATTTAGTATAACCTTATAACTAACCTTTTACGTTATTATAATTATATATTATATACGTTCTCTTTTTCACCAACTAACCAAGCTATGGGATTTCATTATCCAAATTGGGGTAATGAAGGTTACATCCAAAATTTCAACAACATTAATATATATAATTGGGGTTATCAAGGTTCCATCATCCAATTTGTGATTTTGATAGTGAAAGCAAGAATTAGAAAGCTTCTACGTTTGGTTAGTAGGCATAATTTGTAAAATTTTCATTATCAATTTGTTATGATAAGAATGCTTACTAATTCATGTATTTGTATTCTTTGTTATTTCATGCATAATCATCTTCTTTTTTTGTTGAGAAATATGTAAATTGTCATAGTTACAAGATGAAATTTCTTCGAATGTTATTTCATGCATAATCATCTTCTTCTTTTTTTTTTGTTGTTGAGAAATATGTAAATTGTCATAGTTACAAGATAAATTTCTTCGGACTAAATTGTAAGTGAATTTTAATTTTTCATATTTTCATTTTTTTGAGCTTTCAAATGTAACTTTGTAATTGGTTATTATATTTTCTCATTCTTTAGCCATTCCACCTTTAGATATAAATATAATAAAATTAATAATTCAAATTTACATTTATAAACATCATTATGAGGATAAGCATCTTGAATCCTGCTTACAATTAGGCCCATAAAAAAGTAAGTCTTTGATTAATAGTTATAGATATGCCTTTTTTCATTGTTTGATGATCATTTATCTTTTTTAAAAAACATGTAATCTTAAATGTCTAAAAACTTCATGCACATTAACTGAACATTACATTGAATTTTATTGTATTAGAATTTATATTTAATTTTTATATATAGATCCTTTGATATAGTTCAAGACATATGGTGTNGTGCCCCTATCGGGTACCAGTCACGGCCCATAGGTTGGGTCGTGACAATTTAAATAGAATATGTTTCTATACATATGAAACATTTTGTCTATAGCAAGTCTATTTTCAACAAAATGTAATTCAATCAATACGATAATATTTTTTTGCATATATTTTAATGCCATATCATTATTTATTATTCCTTTTTTTCTGTTTGCACTTGTAATTTTTTCTATACATGTTTTTATAGAATTTTAACTAACTTATCTATAAAAATTTACATGGAACATACGTGCAAAGCACATGCCCAGAAACTAGTATAGTTAAATGTGTTTATCTTGTGTTTCACTAGCCAGCATCTCTACTGCAGTTGAATATGTTGATGTCCCTGTGTTACTACTTGTAGTTGGATTTGTCTGTCTATTTTCGTCAATGATTTTATTGACTTAATATACAACAAAACAAAGGAAAACTTTTAGTTGTTTCAGTCTTCATCCTGTGTCAAACTGTAATATATGTAATATTTTAAGAATATATGTGATATTGTAAGCTAACTTCTTTCTGTCAGGTGATGCCACTAGAATCAGAAATGGTTGTGGCAAGACCAGAGGGAAAGGTCTTGAGAAAATGAAGAAGGCTTTGGGATGCAAGATGAAAATAGAGATCCCAATTGGTAAATGAAGGGTAACTGAACTAGTTCAATCGGCTAATTATATTGTCTAATGAACTACGGATCATTGCTCGAAACTTTTTTTTGCTTCCAAACAAGTGGAAAGAACTCAAAAGAGAGGACAAAGATTCATCACTAATTAGATGTTAGGTAAGGATTCTGATAGTGATTATATTGAGTTCTTATTTTGGGTGCCACTATATTTCATCCATCTAATTTTTTTCTGGGAGAACTACTTGGATATCTATCCCTATCGATATCTAGTAGTAAGTTCACTAATAGTCTCTTTTGCTATGTTTCCCATTTTCTTTTGAAAAAAATAATAAGAATTTATCACCAACAACTAACAAACGAGAAAAACAAACAACTAGTACATCAGATCAACTACTTGATACTACAATAAAAACTAATGGTATATACTCATTCATTCATTCAAGCTTCCATCCTAAAATCTTTCTCCAGGATCATGTCACGACCCAAACCTAGGGCCTAGATGTGACACGGTGAATGGGAGCCCGAAGAGGATCCACAAACAAGTATCTTAAGCATGAATAGCGCATCCTTGGTTTCGCAAAAGCAATAAGATATAAATAAGCACATAGCACATAATTTCTACGGGAAGCGGGGCTTTGGACTCATGCTATGGGGGTGTGATAGGGAAGAGGATAAACATGAATCACATAACAAATAAATCTAAGGGGCGGGTAAGTATGACTCGCGCTATGAGGGCATTTAGTGACTTGGAACTTCCAACTTGTCAACATAGCAAACATTCACCACAAAAAGGATAAGGCACTACGGGAAAACTCCAACAATACATAGATATAATAAGGGTCGAGCTCATAACATACAACCCATGTATCAAACCACACCTCTAACTATGAATGGAGCGGGGGCCAAGACATCTTCCGGGCTTACCCTCAAAGATAGTATTCCAAAATTGAGTAGTCTAAATAAAAGCATGAAAGTAGACGGATATTGTCCCCGGAGTGGAGGACTCACCAATAGCAATCTCCGAACAACTGTCTAGCCACGAAGAGGAGGATGAATAGGAGCTCTGCTCCCTGCATGGTTAGATTATGTAGGCAAGAGTATGTGTTAGTACATAGAATATACTAAGTATACAGGGTGCAATGCAACAAGGAAAAGTCATAATAATCGAGATGCATAATCATAATCAATGGACATAAGCTCAATATGACATGTATAAGTTATGATTAAGTTAAAATATGCGTGAAGATAGTCAAACTTGCATAATATATCATAAGCTTAGTTATAACTTACATAACTTATAGAACATTAGAACATGGCATGAGTAGTTCATCCAAATACCTTATACTAGAGGGTGAGGAATATAGCTTAGGTCATAACCCTTTCATGTAGGCACTCGATGGTGCATAGTATTAAATAGTACACGAGGGTGAGGAATATAGCTTAGGTCATAACCCTTTCATGTAGGCACTCGATGGTGCATAGTATTAAATAGTACACGAGGGTGAGGAATATAGCTTAGGTCATAACCCTTTCATGTAGGCACTCGATGGTGCATAGTATTAAATAGTACACGAGGGTGAGGAATATAGCATAAGTCATAACCCCTTCATATAGGCACTAGATAGTGCATAGTATTAAATCATACATGAGGGTGAGGAATATAGCATAAGTTATAACTCCTTCATGTAGATATTTGCATTATACTAAAGGGTGAGGAATACAACTTAGTCCATAACCCCTTTTACTAGGTGTCGCAATTTGCCTAAGAATAAACATTGCATAAGATCTCAATAATTCACTTGTAGATCATAGAAACTTCCCATAAGTTTATACATGCTTGGGAGCCTATAACTTATCATAAAAGCACTTGTCTTGCAAATCATGCAATAGCCTTCCTTCAATATAATATTCATAGTCAAGCAAACTTAGTCAAAATGTGACACCCCATAACTCCATGCACTTATGTACCCATGTTTCAAGCTTTATTTGTTCAGGTAGGGAGTGTATTAGAGTCATGACAGGCTTCTAGTACTTAGACGAGCTCAAGATTGCCCTTTAAATTGAGTTTTGGGTGTTGGTTTGTGCAAGGTCAACTTTAAATGATCATAACTTTTAGCACACAAATAACTGGATGACTCATGACATACCAAATGAAATCTCTTTGAGTTAGCTTCCCAACACACTTGGTTTCACCTCTTTTAGAGTTCGGAGTCAAAGGTTATGGCCATTTTACTGAAGACTTCCAGTGCAGAGTTGCACTATGAGACCATTGTTATGGGTCATAAGTCGGGGTATGGGTCATAGTTCGGGCTCGTAGTAATTTCCAGAAACTCTGAAATTGAGTCCAGGGGTTATAGGAGGGGTGTTACGAGTCACAGTACTGTTTACATATCATAACGGGGCCCGTCATAGTCGTTTGACAGCTTTTTAGGAAAGGTTATTTTGGTCCTTTCCCACCCTTTCTAAGCTCTAGATTGACATTTTTATACTCATTTAAGGTCCCAAACTCTTAAGTTCATCATTTTATTGCCAAAATACTCTCTCTAAAACCCTCTAAGACTTCCCCAAACCATTTTCAAATCCCTCATTCAAATTCAAGGAAACTTAAGAACAAGTTTTGGATTTCAAAACCCTATTCCAAGCTTCAAATCTTTCTCAACTCATTTTCAAGAATTCAAAATCTAAGGTATGCGGGTTTAAACCATTGGGCCCTTTCACCCATGGTGTCCAACCTTCCTTTTTACATAAATTGAATGTTCCTAAGTCGATTAACTTATGGGTCTTACTTATTATAAATTTGGTTATAAACTATGTTAGAGTTTCATAAAAATATGACTGTTTAAGCATGTTTTAAACTATGAATCTATGACATTATGTGATTTGATAAAGGGTTATGATGTATCTTGCATGAGGGTATTACCAAGTGTTGGTAGGTGGTTTTACATTAATTTTTCTCTCATGATTTCACTCTTGAATTGCATGATTTTGTACTAGCATTGCACACATATCAAGTGTTTGATAAAATGTCCGGTTATAGATTCTTGGGTTATTGAAGGTCTAATGCATGGCTTATGAGTTAATTGATTTTATGATGATGAAAGGAAAGTGTATATGAGTTGTTTGCTTGAAAAGTATCTATATTGTTGTGGTATGGTCATTAACCAATTGAGGGGTTGATTCTTCAATCACTTACAATGGGGGTGGTCATACATATCAACCAATTGAGGGGTTGATTCCTCAATCACTTTTGGTGGGAGGTGGTCATGCCCGTTAACCAATTGAGAGGTTGATACCTCAATCACTTTGGATGGGGGGTGTTCATGCCCATCAACCAATTAGGGGTTGATTCCTCAATCACTTCCGAGGGGTGATCTACCTTGGATTCCAAGTACTTAGTTTGCTTGGTCTATGATGATAGTCTCTTCTTACACATATATTATGTTCTATATAAGCATGTTTTACTTCACGCATCATTTATACATGTCATATTGTTACTATGCTCATCCATTGCCTATACTTACGCTTTTTGATTATGTTGCTTATCTCTTGTTGTATTGCATCCTATATACTTAGTACATTCCAACATACTAATGCATACTCTATGCCTACATTATGTAACCATGTAGGAATCGGAGCTCCACTTGACCATCTTCCTCCTCCATGTGGCTAGTACTACCTTCAAGCAAGTTTGGTGAGTCCTCAATTACGGGGACAATGTCTTTGATCTTATGATATATAAAGACTCTCTTTCTTTTGATGTATGCTTTTGACTATGAGGGTGAGCTCAGAAAATTGTCTTGGCCCCCGCTAAATTCTAATCCTAGAGGTGTTGTCGGACAAGTTATGTAATGATGCTTGAGCTTTGACTCTCTTAACTCTTGTATGTTTTTAAGCTATGAAAGACTCCCTTAGCCCCCTTATCTTTATTTCATGATCTCTTGTTGATGTTTACTTGCTTCCGTGACCAAAGATGTGTAGTGATATGCTAAGAGGCTTGTTTAGGGTCCCTTCAGGTTCCCAATTCACCGTGTCACATCTAGGCCCTAGGTTCGGGTCGTTACACAAACATGGTGGGTATGCATACACATGCTTAAAATCATGCAATTTAGGAGTGTAAGACAGGAAGTTGTAAAATCAATTCATTTTAAAGTCATTCAAATCAACCCACCAAGATTGTAGTAAAAATCCTAATTTGGGTAACATGAAATTCATCTTAAAAGTTCCCAATATTCCATAGTTTTCATAGTTCATATAATGCATAGCTTAAATAGATAAAAATCAATTCATGGAATAAGCTTTTAATAGTTATTTATACATATCTAATCAATACTTGAAGAATCCAAACTCCAATCGTATTTGTCACGACCCAACCTAGGGGCCGTGATTGATACCCGATAGGGGCACCCAGACAACATAATCAAATCAGAATCTAACATGCTTCCCAACACACTT
>DF370217.1:0-12921 GCA_000787875.1 Solanum virginianum
GCTAGGGGCCCAGATGCACAGTAGAAATCGCATTTTTGTAATTTTCAAATTTTGCCATGGTTGCTCTTAAATTGGGGTTAGACCCATTTCTCACTCAATTTGACCCCCTAAACAAGAATATGAAGTTGAATTTTTGATATCACGCACGAATTTTCAGATATATGGAAAAAATGATTTCGAGCATTTTTTAGGCACATTTTTGAGCACTTTTTGAGGTCGTTTCAGTACTACGGGGATTAGGAATTTAGGACACACTATATGGGATAAGGAAACATGGACTTATCATCATACAACCACAATAAGTAAATCAAAATGAAGGAAGCATGGGACACACCTTTTGGGAAGTAAAGAGTTAGAAATTTACTATCCTGTCAATACATCAAAAGTAACAACAAAACAGAGAGTAAGGACTAAGGGATAATGTCCATAGATACAAACCGTTGCTTGATTCATACATAACATGTCAACCAATAATACCTCTAGTCATAGATGGGGTGGGAGCCAAGAAATGTCCCAGCAAAATCAGCGATCTAGGGATTCTATCGCCAATACATTTGGCGGTACATCCAATGGGACCCTTAGACTACCTAATTTAATAATTTTTGAAGTTTGTCAGAGTCATTCAGTAATCAAATTGGCAGATTGCCGAATGCATTCTGCGGACAAAATTACCATCCCCGAATTTCATACCCTAGACAAGCCTCGATTAAATAGTCATAACTTTTTACTCCAAACTCCGAATAAGACAAAACTAGATGTGTTGGAAAAATAATTCAAAGACCTTCAATTTAATAGGTAGGGAATCATCTAGTTCATTATGTTCTTGGACATATGACCATTTGAAATTGATCATTATATGAACTCATACCGAAACTTAGTCGATGAGAATTCTTTGGACTTATCTTGATGTAATAGATGTCTTTATGATCTCAAACCACATGTAATACACTTTGAGTACCTAATAATTGATCCCATCCAATTAGAAATCATCAAGTTGAACCTATATGTGTATGAAGAACAACTCGGGTGTTAGCTTAAGATTTAGGGCGTCACAAACTTGAAGGTGACACATTTTAATTTTCACTACTAAAAAATTACGAAAAAGCGATGGACCTAAAAACCGACGAATTGCGTCGCTCCAAAAAGTGACAGACTAAAGGATGCAGTCTGTCAGTTTTATATATAATTTTTATTTTTTTATATTTGATAATAAAAAGTGACAGACGTCTACATGTTCGTCGCATTTTTTGGCAGAATTTTTTGCCAATTATTTTAATTTAATGTATAATTATTTTTAATTTTTATAAATTGTGACAGACAAGGTGACACTGTCCATTGCTATGTTAATAATTTGATGTATAATTATTTTTAATTTTTATAAATTGCGACAGACAAGGTAACACTGTCCGTCGCTATGTTATTTATTTTTTAAAAAATATTCTTATTAATTAATATACCAAATGGCCCCAAAACCCTCCTTCACTTTCTTTTTCTCACATACACCCGTTGCCCTAACTTCATTTTCTCTCCACCCGCTGCCGAGGCTTCCCATTTCTCTCTCCCTCTCTCCCTCATTTTTTGATGCGGTGAACTAGTGAACCTAGTTAGCAAATGTTCACCGCAAAAACCACCAAAAATACTCCCATAATAGCAGCAACAAAAGTTGCCTATCGACCCCACCTTCTTCACCTTCTTCCTTGCCGGAAACCCATCGGTGAACCAGTGAACCCAGTCAAAAAGGAAGTGATAAAATGTTTTACATCAGGTTTGAATTCTTTTTTTTTTTTTACATATTATTGTCTATTGTTTCATGTTATGAGAATTGAAATTGAAAGATATGTAAATATGTGCTTTATTTGTTGATTTTTAATTCATCTTCAGTTGGGTTGAATCTTAAAGAAATGTGACTCTTTTTATACCTGGGTTGAATCTTCACCTGTGCTTTATTATTTCCTATGAATATGTTGCTGAAGAAAGACCAGAAAATAGATTTTTTTTATATGTTTGCCTTTAAGGAAAATATTCTTTTAATTTGATCAATTAATGAGGCTAATCACTTTGGATTTTTGTATGTTCTTTGGCTTCTTTCTTTTATACCTTGAGGCTTTAGAAACTAACAAAACTTAGGATTTTCTCTTTAGAAGAAGAGAAAGACAAGAACTAGCTAGAAAACTCTCTCTGATTTCTGGTAATTAAAGAAAAGGAGGAGAGAGTTTTTATGGGGGTGGGGTGGGGGTCCTTGTTGTCACAAGATTCCAAGACCTGGGCCTCTTTCAGGTTTGAAAGCAACCCTTATTGCATCTACAACTCAATCGATGGGACTTGCTTTCATTCTGATCGTGACTTGGAAAAAAATAAATTAAATAAATAAATCATGGATAAAATAAAAAAGAGAAGGAACTTGGAGTTTGGTGCGTGATAGCTATGTACTATCCTTAGCTTCGTCCTTTTTAAAGATACCAATGACCAAAATGGAATTAGTTGTTCTATTATGAAAGTTGACACAAGATATTTTAATTTGGCGAACTTACTTGTATGGTTTAATGGCATAGTATAATAGTGTACTTGTGTACATATGAATACATGTGAATTAAACCTTTGGCCTTTGGCTTTGTGTTGGAATTCATATACTTTACCTTGTCCTCTTTTTTAACTTGAAAAGAATTCATTTTAATTTATGACAAATTTTATTTGATTGATTCTCTTTCTTTGATTAAGGAAAAGATTTCTCATAATCCCCTCTTAATTGATTCTCTTTCTTTCTATTTGTTTTCTACTTGCTATATAATGTGGCCTTGAATTTATACGATTTTAGAAGTTGAACTTTATTTGTGAACTTTGTACTTGTATATAATGTAGAAGTTGAACTTTAATTTTGAATTTGTTAAGATTATGACTTTAATAGTGTTTAACTTGAACTTTGACTAAAAGGAACTTGAAGAGTTTTAAGTTGTGAACTTTAAAGTTGAATATAATATAAAATTAAACTTTAAGATTTGATTTTTGAAGTTGAACTTAGATTTAATTTTCAACTTGAACTTTGGGATTTTAGAACTTAATTAGCTTGAACTTCAAGTTGTGAATTTTTATTAGATATAATTTAGAACTTGAACTATAGTAGTCGTTATACTTAATTAAGTTGAACTTTAGTAGTGTTTAACTTAAAGTTAGATTTAATTTGGAAAACTTGAATATTTTAATGAGATATGTGAACTTTGAATTGAAGTTGAATGTGATATAAAGTTAGGATTTCTTAAGTTTGAATGAGATGTGAACTTAAAGTTAGAATATTTTAAAGTTAGGATTTCTTAAATTTGAACTTAAAAGTAAAGTTAAGATTTCTTAAAGTTTTTGATTTCTTAAGTTGAATGAGATGTAAACTCAAAGTAAGTAGGATTTCTTAAGTTTGAAATTTAGGATTTTTTATTTAAGTATTTTTTTGATAAAATCTTTAATTATTGTGTATATATAAATGTTTGAATAGTTTTTTCGAGTATTGCTATAGTGATAATGAGTTTGTTTGGCATAAGTGACAACACTAGTTGATCCTATTGATGACAAAATTAATTTTTTTGCAAAATCAATTTGTATCCATCTAATGTTGATACTTATCTAATTTGTTTTGGTCATAATGAGTTTGTTTGGCATAAGTGACAATACTAGTTTTGATCCTATTGATGACAAAATTGATTTTCAAGCAACATCGATTTGTGTCCATCTAGTGTTGATACTTTCTTATTTTTGGATTGTCATAATGAGTTTGTTTGGTATAAGTGACAACACTAGTTGATCCTATTGATGACAAAATTAATTTTCTCGCAACATTGATTTGTGTCCATCTAGTGTTGATACTTTCTTATTTTTGGATTGTCATAATGAGTTTGTTTGGTATAAGTGACAACACTAGTTGATCCTATTGATGACAAAATTAATTTTCTCGCAACATTGATTTGTGTCCATCTAGTTTTGACATTTATCTTATTTTTGAATTGTCATAATGAATTTGTTTGGTATAAATGACAACACTGGTTGATCCTATTAATGAAAAAATTAATTTTCTTGCAAAATCGATTTGTGTCCATTTATTGTTGATACTTATCCTATTTTTTTATGATATTATGATTGTTGTTGGAATTAATTAATTAAGTTTGTGAATATTTTGTAGATAGATCTCCATTTGTGGATGTATGACATGTATTATGAAAATGGTAGTGGGTTGAAATCTATATTTTTTGATGGTGTTAGAAGTTTCATTGATCATGTAATGACACTTGATCTTTTTAAGAGAAATCAAATGGTTAGGTGTTCTTCCAGCTCATGTAAATGCCTGAAATATTTTAGTCCAGATGAAGTTATGGTGCATTTATATCGTAATGAGTTTAAGCCTAGATATCTTATATGGGTGGATTATGGAGAAGGAGATGGAGTGGATGGTATGTTTTACAATTCGATGCCCGTGGATAAATATAATATGATTGTAGCAAAAAGTCAAATTATATTTGAACAAGATAATTTTTAACATGATACTTTTGGGCATGATAGAATTTATCAAATGATTAATGATGCTTTCGGAGTTCAAGAGGGGGTGGAGGCTGAACAGTTTTTTAATGAAGCTCCTAATGAAGAAGCAAGATGCTTCTATGAAGAATTAGAAGTGGCTAGTCGACCATTAGGTGAGGGAAGTCGGCATTCTCCTTTGTTTGTTACCGTTAACTTAATGAACATTAAATTGGATTATAATATTTCTAATTTAACTATGGACTCAATGGTGGATCTTATGTCTGAGTTGGTTAATCCTGATTATGACATACCGAGGACGTTCTATCTGGTAAAGAAACTGGTTTCCAAGTTAGGATTGTCACATGATAAAATTGATTGTTGTATTAATGGCTACATGCTGTACTACAACAATGATAGTGACTTGCAAAATTGTAAGTTTTGTGGTCATGCTCGTTATAAGAGGACTCTAGTCGGAAAGATGATTCCAATTAAGGTGATGCATTATTTACCTATTATTCCTAGACTGAAGAGGTTGTATGCATCAATGAGGTCTACCCCATATATGACATGACACCGACAATATAGAAGGCCATCGGGTGTGTTATCTCATCCATCTGATAGAGAAGCATGGAAACATTTTGATAATATATATCCTGACTTTGCTAGAGAGCCTAAAAATGTCAGATTGGGACTGTGTGCATATAGTTTCACACCATTCTCAAATTCTTCCACGCCTTATTCTTGCTGGCCCATATTTCTCACTCTATATAATCTTCCTACTGAAATGCTCATAACACGTCCATTGATATTTTTAAGCTGTGTTATGTTGGGTCCTTGTAATCCAAAAAGGAATATTGATATCTTTCTACAATCACTGATAGATGAGCTTAAAAGGTTATGGTTTGAAGGTGTACTGACTTATGACATATCAACTAAACATAATTTTGTTATGCGTGCTTGTTTAATGTGGATTGTTAATGATTTTCTTGCATATGGTATGTTATCTGGTTGGATAACCGCTGGAAATTGTTTTGTCCTTATTGCATGAAATGTAGTAAGGTGAAATGACCTCAAAAAGTTCCCAAAAATGCGCCTCAAAATGCCCAGAATTTTAATATTCCATATATCTCAAAATCTGTTTGATATTTTAAAAATCCTACTTCATATTCGTGATCAGAGGGTCAAAATGTGATGGAAAAAGGGTCTAACCCTGATTTAAGAGCAAAATATTAGCAATTATGATTTTTGAAAGTACAATTTCCAGAGAGCAGTGTGCGCCGCTTCTATGACGCGCACTAGTACATTTTTGTTACTACTTTTTTTTTAGTTCCAAATTTTTCTAAGTGTTGGGCTCAAGTTTTACCAAACGTGTTTTACCTATACTTAGCCTAATTTCACCCTTATGTCATCCTAAATATTTTTCAATACTCACTCAAACACTTAGTTATATTTTCACTCCCCAAATTCAAGTCCCAAACGCTCATCCCAACCTAAGGTTCTTCTTCAAGGTTCTTCTTCAAGCTTCAAGTCTCCATCCCCAATCTTCACCAAGTTCATCTCGAAGCTAAGGTATGTTAGTTTCTTTCGTGGGTTCCTTTCACTGATGATACGCAAGCCTCCTTTTACTAAAATTGCATGATTTAAAGGTTAAGCTAAAGTATGTGGGTTTCTTTCATGAGTTCCTCTCACCAATAATACCCAAGCCTCCTTTTACCTAAATTGCATGATTTAAAGTTGATTTACAAATGGGTCTTGATTATTATGAAATCACTCCACACTATGTTAAAATTATGTAAACGTGTGACTGTTTTGCCATGTTTTGAGCTATAAATCTTTGAGGTATTATAAGATTTGAGAAGGGGTTTTGATGTATATTGATTGAGGGTGTTGCAAGGTGTTGATTGATGGTTTTATAATGTATTTTCTTGTATGATTTCATCTCTATAATTCATGATTTTATACTAGCATTACCTTGTGAGGGGTTTGTACTTCACCATCATATTGATAAGGTGTGATTATCATCAACCATGTGAGGGATTTATACCACACAACCACCAAGGGGTTTGTACCTTGAATAGCTAGCTTGGTCTCTTCTACACATATAATATCCTATATGAGCATGAGTTACTTAAGCATGTTTTACTTAAGCATTGACCATACATGCCATATTATTATATTATGCCCATTGTTTAATACCATGTATTTTGATTATGATGCCTATCTATTGTTGCATTACATCCTATATACTTAGTACATTCAAATGTACTAACACATACTCTAGCCTACAGATATCACCATGTAGGAATCGGAGCCCAAGTTGATCATCCTCCTCCATGTGGCTAGATCGGTGCCATTTAAGCTAGTTGGTGAGTCCTCCACTTTGGGGACCTTAGTCTACTCTCTCTCATTATGTATTGAGACACTCTTCTTTATGTTCTATTTGACTATGAGGGTGAGCCCAATTGCTTTTTCTTGGCCCCCGCTCTTATCTATATAGTAGAGGTGATTGTTAGAGATGTTATGTATCTATGATATGAGTTGACTCTTGTCTCTTGACTATGGTATTATGCAAGCTTTATCCCCTTAGCCCCTTTGTCCCTATTCTTGCTCTTTAACGTTTTTATATACTTCCACAACCAATGATGTGCAATGACAAGTTAAGAGGCTTATTTTCGGTTCCTTCGGTATTCCTATTTGCCGTGTCACATCTAGGCCCTAGTCTTGGGTTGTGACAAACTTAATATTAGAGCACTATGTTGATAGATTCTTAAAGTCCAACCCACCGTGTCGATTAGAGTCCTATTCATAGTTATGAAGCGTGCCATGATTATGAGTAGGAGGATGTGAGATGTTTTAGAAAATGTTACCCTTCTTCATATTCTACTTCATGCTATAGTAGTGAGTTCCCCCCTTCTTCATGTTCTTTGCTATGCTAGTCATACCAAACACCCGATGACGAAGGGCCAAAACTCCCCAGGAGTAACCTACTAATGGTGAGCTCCGGGATGCTCTCACTAAGCTTGCCCAAGTGATGGCCAATCAAGTCAATCAAGGAGCCTAAGCCCCTCATGCTACTACCCTCGGAGCTAGGGTAAGAGACTTCACAAGGATGAATCCTCCAATTTTGTATGGGTCAAAGGTGTGTGAAGATCCATAAGAGTTCATTGATGAGGTCTACAAAATCTTGAATATCGTGGGTGTTGGACCAAATGAAAAGGTAAAGTTGGCGGCATACCAACTTAAAGGGGTGGCTCACATATGGTATGATCAATGGAATGGTAAAAAGGGGGTTGGAAATATGGTGCTTTGGGAGGAGTTCAAATTGGCTTTCTTTAACTGATTTTTCCCTCTTGAGCTTAGGGAAGCAAAGTTGGTAGCGTTTATGAACTTTAGACAAGGTGCTATGAGTGTGAGGGAGTATGTCCTCAAGTTTAATCAACTTTCAAAGTATGCTCCTTATTTGATGGCCGATCCTAGATCTAAGATGAATAAGTTCATGATGGGGGTCTCTGACTTAGTAAGTGAAGAATGCCGGTCCACCATGCTAATTAGTGACATGGACTTGTCTCAGTTGATGACCTATGCCGAGCAAATGAAGGAGGACAAATTGAGGAAGAGAAGGGGGCATGAGGCCAAGAGGGTCCAATTTGAGGGTAAATTCCAAAAGGGTGCTAAATTTTGTCAAGGCCAAGGGCCTCCTCATGCTACTAATAGGGGGTTCGCCAATGACTTCCCTAGGCCTTAAGGTATTGGTGGGGTGGCTCCTATTGATGTGTGCCCTAAATGTGGAAGGAGCTATAGAGGCCCATGTTTGAAGAGTTTTAATGCATGCTATGAATGTGGGGAGCTTGGTCACAAGTAGGTGGATTGTGGAAGAAACCACGACAAGGTCTGGGGTGCTAATGCGGTCCCATTGGGGAGAGGCGGTCATCAAGGTGGTGCCCCAAGGCATAATTAATTTTATGCTCCACATAAAAGGCAAGGGGTTGGTGATATACCGATGTTATTACCGGTATATTAAAAATCTTTGACTTTAATGTGTATGCTTTGATTGACCCAGGTGCCACTCTTTCCTTTGTTACCACTTTTGTTGCTAAAAAGTTCCATATTGTCCCTGAGTTGTTGTTGAGTCATTTGAAGTATCTACTCTTATTGGTACTTCTATTGTTGCTTGGAAAGTTTATAGAAGTTGTCCTATTTGCATTTTACATAAGTTATTACCTTGTGATCTTGTTGAATTAGACATGGTAGATATTGATATCATTCTTGGGATGGATTGGTTGCATGCCTACTATGCTTCTATTAATTGTAGAACACATAGGGTCAAGTTCCAATTTCCTAATAAACCCGTCCTTGAGTGGAAAAGTCAAGACGTGGTGGTTAAGGGTAGATTCATTTCATACATTAAAGCCCATAAGTTGATTTTTAGGGGGTGTTTGTATCATCTTGTGAGGGTTAAAGATGTGGAGTCCAAAGTCCCTTCATTAAATTGGTCCCCGTTGTAAACGAGTTTCTTGATGTCATCCCAAATGACCTTCCTGGTGTCCCTCTCGAAAGGAAGATAGATTTTGGCATAGATCTCCTTCCTGGTACTCAACCTATCTCCATTTCTCCTTACCATATGGCCCCAATGGAGTTGAAGGAGTTAAAGGAGCAATTGAAAGATTTGTTGAAAAAGGTATCTATTAGGCCTAGACAATCACCTTGGGATGCCCCAGTGTTGTTTGTGAAAAATAAGGATGGGGTCACTTAAAATGTGCATTGATTACCGGCAACTCAATAGGGTCACTATAAAGAATAGATATCCTCTTCCAAGGGTTGATGACGTGTTTGACCAATTGCAAGGGCTAGGTTCTTCTCTAAGATTGATCTTCGATCCAGGTATCATAAAGGTGAGGGAGTGTGACATTCCTAAGATGGCTTTCCAGACTAGATATGGGCATTATAAGTTTGTTATGATGTCATTTAGGTTGACCAATGCACCGGCCATCTTCATGGACCTAATGAATGGGGTCTTCAAACCTTACCTTGATTCCTTTGTTGTGGTTTTCATTAATGATATTTTGATCTATTCACATAGTAGGGGGAGCATATGGGGCATTTGAGGTTTGTGTTGTAAAGATTGAGGAAGGAGAAATTGTATGCCAAATATTATAAGTGTGAATTTTGGATGAAGGAGGTTGCATTCTTAGGTCATATGGTGTCAGGGGATGGTATAAAAGTGGATCCTAAGAAAACTGATGTGATTAGAAATTGGCCTAGACCATGACCCCGTCGGATATTAGGAGCTTCTTGGACCTTGTGGGTTACTATAGAAGATTTGTGAATGGGTTCTCTTCCATTGCTTCCCCTATAACCAAATAGACTCAAAAGAAGGTTAAGTTTGTGTGGATCGATGAATGTGAGAGAAGCTTTCAAACATTGAAGGATAGGCTTGTGTTCGCTCCTATATTGTCACTACCGGATGGGCTTGAGGGTTTTGTTGTGTATTGTGATGCATCTAGAGTTGGTTTAGGTTGTGTACTAATACAAAATGGTAATGTCATAGCCTATGCTTCTAGACAACTCAAAGTGCATGAAAGGAACTACCTTACCCATGATCTAGAGTTGACCGCCATTGTGTTTGCATTAAAGATTTGGCGTCATTATTTGTATAGGGTGCATGTGGATATTTTCACCAACCATAAGAGCCTCCAATATATTTTCACTCAAAAAGATCTCAACTTGAGATAAAGAAGGTTTTTAGAACTTCTCAAAGATTATGACATGAGTGTGCATTATCACTCGGGTAAGGCAAATATGGTGACAGATGCGGTCGGGTGTCCATGGGTAGCCTAGCTCATGGTGGTGGTGGTGATAGGGAAATGGCTAGGGAGGTGCATAGATTGGCTAGATTGGGGGTTAGGTTGGAAGAGGTTGGTGACGATGCTGTTGTTGTTATTGATGGGTCTAAGTCTTTATTGGTTGATGAGGTAATAGCAAAATAAGATCTTGACTCCTCCTTTCTTGAATTGAAGGCCTTGGTGAAATAGGGCAAAGTAGAGGTTTTCTCCCAAGGAGGAGATGATGCCCTTAGGTACCAAGGTAGGTTGTGTGTGGCTTGTGTTGATGGCTTGAGGGAGAAAATTTAGAATGAGGCCCATAATTCTTCTTATTCTATCTACCCCGGTTCCACCAAAATGTATAGAGACTTGAGAGATGTGTATTGGTAGGGAGAGATGAAGAGGGACATTGCCAAATTCATTTTCGATTGCTATAGTTGTCTGTAAGTCAAAGCCAAACATCAAAGGCTGGGTGGCCTAACCCAAGACATAGAGATTCCCACTTGGAAGTGGGAGGTGATTAATATGAATTTTGTGGTTGAGTTACCCAAGACTAGAAAAGGATTTTATTCCATTTGGGTGGCAGTTGATAGGATGACGAAATCAGCCCATTTTCTACCAATTAAGACCACATATGGGCCTGAAGAGTATGCATGGTTGTACATCTATAAGTTAGTGAGGTTGTATGGGTTTTCTTTGTCCATCATATTGAATCATCGTTCACAATTCACTTCACAATTTTGGAGGTCCTTTCAAAGGGGCCTTGGTACAAAAGTCCACCTTGGTAGGACCTTTCACCCCCAAACGTATGGCCAAGCTGAAAGAACCATTCAAACAGTTGAGGATGTGCTAAGGGCTTATGTATTGGAGTTGAGGGGTTTTTGGGATGGCCATCTTCCTTTTGTTGAGTTTGCCTACAACAATAGCTATCACTCTAGTATCAGTATGTCTCCGTTTGAGGCTCTTTATGGGAGACATTGTAGATCACTGATTGGTTGGTTTGAGGTTGGAGAGGTGGCTTTATTGGGACCGGATCTGGTTATAAAGGCTTTTGAGAAGGTTAGGATGATTAGAGCAAGGTTAAAAACAGCCCAAATTTGTCAAAAATCCTATGCCGATTTGAGAAGAAGAGACCTTGAATTCAAAGTGGGTGAATGATTAGGGAAAGGTTAAGAAAAACCCAAAGTCATCAAAAATCTTATGCCGATGTGAGAAAAAAAGACCTTGAATTCAAAGTGGGTGATTGGGTTTACTTGAAGGTTTCTCTAATGAAAGGTGTGGTCCATTTTGGTAAAAAGGGGAAGTTTGAGTGCAAGATATGTTGGTCCTTATAAGGTCTTGCAAAGGGTTGGCAAGGTAGCTTATGAGTTGAAGTTGCCTAGTGAAATGAATTCAGTTCATCTGGTGTTTCATATCTCTATGTTAAGGAAATTCATTGATGATTGTAATGCTATTGTGCCTCTTGATGTTCTGGGTGTTGTTGAGGATAACTTGACTTATAAGGAGGTTCTGATTCAAATCCTTGATAGGCAAGTGAAGATATTGAGGAACAAGGAGGTGGCATCCGTTAAGGTCCTTTGGAGGAACCAACAAATTGAAAGTGCTACTTGGGAGGCCGAAGTAGAGATGCAAAAGTGGTATGCTTATCTCTTCCACTCCATTCAAGCCTAAGGTACTAGTTCTAAGTCCCTTATGTGATTTCAAGTCTTATGTTTCAGCCCCTATGTCATTCATATGCATTCATGTTTAAGTTGGCAAGGCATGATGATTTTACACTTATGTTGAGAATTTGAAAATGGTGTTTTACATGTTATGCTGCATTCTTGTTGGGGTTGACTTATTCATGATCACTTTTGTCTTGTACGTCTCTTTTACATTCGAAACGAATGTTCCCAAGGGGGAGATATTGAAATGACCCAAAAAGTGCCCATAAATGTGCCTCAGAATGCCCAGAATTTTAATTCCCATATATCTCAAAATCCTTTCGTTATTTCGAAAATTCAACTTGATATTCATGATCAAGGTTCAAAATTAGGTGAAAAAGGATCTAACCCCAATTTAAGAGCGAAAGATTAGCAATTATGATTTTCAAAAGTATAATTTCTAGAGAGTAGTGTGCGAGAGTACTTTTTTATGACTGCTTTTTTTTAGTTCATCCAAAATTTTCTAAGTGTTGGGCCCAAGTTTTCCCAAATGTGTTTTTATCTATATTTCGCAACATTTCACCCTTGTATCATCCTAAACATTTCCTAATACTCACTCAAACACTTAGTCTTATTTTCACTCCCCAAATTCAAGTCCCAAAACCATCATTCCAAGCTAAGGTTTTTCTTCAAGGTTCTTCTTCAAGCTTCAAGTCTCCATCCCCAATCTATACCAAGTTCATCTCTAAGCTAATGTATGTGGGTTTTCTTCATGGGTTTCTCTCACCCATGATACCCAAGCCTAATTTTACTTAAATTGCATAATTTAAAGTTGATTTACAAATGGGTCTTGATCATATGAAATTCACTGCACACTATGTTAAAGCTATGTAAAGTTGTGACTGTTTTGCTATGTTTTGAGCTATAAATCTTTGATATATTGTACGATTTGAGAA
>DF370214.1:1842-13208 GCA_000787875.1 Solanum virginianum
GTGGTCTCTTAGCATATGACAGTGCACAGTTCACTTGAGTTGTCAATTCACATATGGTATTTCCTGCCTTACATATTCAGTATATTATCTCGTACTGTCGTCCCTTATGGGGGACCTGCATTTCATGCTGTAGGTACAGGTGCTAGTAGATCGCCCCAGTAGGAGTACAAGATATCCAGCAGCGGTCACCAAGCTCCAGGTTGCTTCGGAGCTTTGCATGTCTAGAGTTTATATTTTTGTATTGTACATTTAGTCGAGGCGGGGCCTATCCCAACAAACGCATACTGAAGGTGGAATTCCTTATAATGCATATAGAAAACGCATAGGTTCAGGTTGGTTCTCCTAGGCCTTATCGGCAACGGGTGCCAGTCCGCCTCAATGGGATCTGGGGAGTGACACCGAGGATCTAAAAACCTAGTACTCTGATACCAAGTTTGTCATGACCCAAGCTTGGGGCCTAGACATGACACGGTGTATGGGGAACCCGAAGAGACCCCAAGCAAGCCTCGTAACATATTATTAAACATCTTTGGTTGCAGAAGGAATAGAATATAACAAGAAGTAGTAAATAGGGACAAAAGGGGCTAAGGGAAACTTCCATATCATAATAAACAAGAGTAAAGAGAAAGAGTCAAAGCTCAAAAAGATAATATAAACATGTCCAACAACACTTCTAAAACCTAGATACTTAGCAGAGGCCAAGACAAGCTATCGGGCTCACCCTCATATTCCATATATATACAAAAGAAGGATAGTCTTAGAATATAACAGGAGATCATAAGCATCGTCAACTAAATGGAGGACTCACTAAAGAGCTTGCGATATGTCGTACTAGCCACGTAAATGAGGATGATCAAGTGGTGCTCCATTTCCTATATTGTGACATCATATAGGAATAGAGTATATGTTAGTACATCTAAATGTACTAAATATGTGGGATGTAATGGAACAAGTGATAAGCACCATAAAAAAATGCATAACATAGGCAATGAATAAGCTTATAGCAATATGGCATGTACGAATGATTCTTGAAGTAAAATCATGCTTATAGGTAGAACATATTACAAGTGTAAGGAGTGACCACTATTAGTACAATCCAAGGCCTACCACCTCCTTGGAAAGGCACATGAGGTACAAACCCCTTCGTGAGGTTGATGAAGTACAAACCCCCCCTAACAAGGTTGATGAGGTACAACCCTTCCCCCCTACAAGGTTATTAAAGTATGAACCCCTTGACAAGATTTCATGGTCCTGCGACCTCACAAATGAGGCGATCAAGGTACAAACTCCTCAACAAAGTTACCAGGGCCTACAACCTCCCGAGTGAGGGTTGCTCATCCCCAACACTATAGAGATAATAATATATATATAAATTCCTTTCATTATCATCATATACATACATTCCTTTTATCATCATCATCATATACATACATTCCTTTTATCATCATCATATACATACATTCCTTTCATCATCAAAAAGTCATTCAACTCATGAGACATGCATTGCACCTTTAATTCCTCAAGAAAATCATAATTCAAACATTTTACCAAGCACTTGGCGGGCGTGTAGTGCTAGTGTAAAACAATGCAATTCAAGAATGAAATCATTCTAGAAAATTCAATGTAAGACCATCAATAGATACTTGGTAAAACCCTCAAGCAATATACATCAAAATCCTTCATCAAACCTCTCAATAGATCTTAGTATCATAGCTCTAAAAAAAGCTAAAACAGTCACAATTTCATGAACCCCAACATAGTGTGCAGTGAAACTTATAATAGATAAGATCCATGAATAAATCAACTTTAAATCATGCAATTTTGAGTAAAAGTGTGCTTGGGTATCATGGCAGAAAGGAACCCATGAAAGAAACCCACATATGTTAGCTTGGGAGAATAGCTTAATGAATATTGGAGATGGAGACTTGAAGCTTGATTGAGAGCCATAGAATCCGGATGAGTTTGAGACTTGAATTTAGGAGATAAAATATTTTCTAAGTGTTTGGGAGTCTATTAGGGAATGTCTTAAATGGTATGGGGATGAAATAAGGCTAAGTATAGGCATTTTCATGCATAGGAACACTTAGGCCTAAAAACTAAAAGCGTTAGACCCGATAAGAAAAATTGTGCACAAAATGTGTTGTAGCGCGCCCTTGGCACATCGCGCCAGGGGCGCGGATCTTCTCTGGAAATCACATTTTTGCAATTTTCAAATTTTTCTATGGTTACTCTTATATTGGGGTTAGACCCATTTTTCACTCAATTTGACCCCCTTAACAAAAATATGAAGTCAAATTTTTATATCGCGTATGGATTTCGAGATATGTGGAAATTACAATTCTGGGCACTTTCAAGGCACATTTTTGGGCACTTTTTGGGGTCATTTCACCCCACATACTTAGTAAATTAAAATGTACTAATGCATACTCAATGGCTACATGATATTACCATATAGGTATTGGAGCTCCTTTTGATCATCCTCCTCCATGTGGCTTGCTTGGTACTTCGAAGAAAGCTTTGGTTAGTCCTCAACTCTGAGGACAATATCTAAGTTACACTTACTATGTTGGGACTTCTTTTTGTTGGACACTTGTTATCATAAGGGTGAGCCCAGAAGTGTCTTAGACCCCACTCCATTCTAAGTTTGAGGTGTTGTTGGATATTATGTTTTATATATGCTATGATCTTGACTTTTTTCCTATTTTTATGAATATCAAACACTTCCCTTAGTCCTATTTTCCCTTTTCATTAATTGAGTCTTATTATGGCTTAATTTTGCTTCTGCAACCAAGGATGTGTGCATGTAACAATCAAAAGGCTTGCTTGGGTTATCTTCGGATTTCTCATTTGTTGTGTCACGTCTAGGCCCTAGGCTTGGGTCATGACAAGCTTGGTATCAGAGTAGTAGGTTGTTCATGATCCTCAGAAATCCAACACACCATATCAATTAGAGTCTTATTCATGGTTGTAAAGCGCACCACAACTATGAATTGGAGGGTATGATACGATTTAGGAAATGTTCCACTTTGTTGTGATCTATGTCGTGCTTTAGATGTAAAAAAAAGGACTTTTTCCCTAACAAATTCTCTTTGCTCTTCTAGATCATGCCGCTACCAAGAACAAGACTAAGGAAAGCTCGCACATCCAAGGAGCAACCAGCCTCTCCCGCTCCTTAAGCTCCTCAAGATGGAGGGGTAGCCCATGATGAGTTTTGGGATGCCATCTCAACTTGGGAGGAGTTTAAAGCCACCTTTCTCAACTAGTTCTTCCCTATCGTGTTAAAAGAGGCTAAGATGATGGATTTTATGAACCTCAAGCCATGTTCCATCAGTGTGAGAGAATATTCCCTCAAGTTCAACAAGCTTTCCAAGTATGCTCCACATTTGGTTGCCAACCCTAGAGCTAGAATAAACCAATTTGTGTCGAGAGTGTCCGACTTGGTTAATAAAGAGTGGCATGCCGCCAGTGAGTGATATGGAGCTTAGAAAGAGGAGAAGTAGGGAATCCAAGAGGGCTCGATTCGATTTCCACGAGACCATAAGTTCCAAGGCCAAGGTTCTTCCAATTCTCCTAACAAGAGATTTAATAATGATGGGGTATCTAACCCAAGATTCCAAGGTGGCAATGGTGGGATAACCCAACCTAGGTGCCAAAAGTGTGGGAGAAACCATGGTGGTCCATGTTTGAAAAATTATAATGCTTGTGTTGGGTGTGGTGAGATGGGTCATAAGATTATTGATTGTCCTCATGCTCAGAACAAGGGTAGAGATGGTCTTCCTCAAGGCCAAGGTGCTAATACGGGTCAAAGGACAAAGGGTGGCCAATAAGGGGTGCTCTAAGGTAAAACAGGTTATATGCTCTCCAAGAAAGGCAAGGAGTGGATGAGATGCCCAATGTTGTTATTGTTATGTTAAAGATATTTGATTATGTGGTGTATGCATTGATAGATCTAGGTGCCACTCTTTATTTCATTACTTCTTTTGTTGCCAATAAGCTTCACGTGTGTCCCGAGTTGTTATGTGAACCTTATGAAGTTCCTACCCCCATTGGTGAGTCTGTTATTGCTAAAAGAGACTATAGAGATTGTCCCATGTCCGTATTGCATAAAGTCTTGCCCTGTGATTTTGTTGAACTTGATATAGTGGATTTTGATATTATTCTTAGGATGGATAAGTTACATGCATATCATGTTTCCATTGATTGTAAAAACCATAAAATGAGATTCTAATTCCCTAATGAATCTATCCTTGAATGGGAAATTTGTAATATGGTGGTCAAGGGTAGATTCATTTCTTGTTTTAAAGCCCAAAAGTTGATTTCTAAGGGTTGAATATACCATCTTGTGAGGGTTAGGGATATTGAGTCTAAAGTCTTTCCTATTTAGTCGGTTCCGGTGGTCAATGAGTTTCTTGATGTATTTCTTGATGAGGTTACTACTATTCCTCCCGAAAGGGAAATAGACTACAATATTGACCTCTTTCCTAATATACAACCCAGTTCTATTCCCCCTTACTATTGGCACTGGCGGAGTTGAAGGAGTTGAAGGATCAATTGAGGGATTTGATGGAGAACGGTTTCATAAGGCCTAGCAAGTCACCTTAGGGTGCATCGGTATTATTTGTGAAAAAAAAGAATGGTTTCCTTAGAATGTGCATTGATTATTGGCAACTTAATAGGCTTATGATAAAGAACAAGTGTCCTCTACCAAGGATTGGTTACCTTTTTGATCAACTACAAGGGGCTAGTCACTTTTCTAAGATTGATTGTTAGTGTGGATACCACCAAGTGAGAGTGAGGGAGTATGATATCCCCAAGATGGATTTTTGGACTAGGCATGGGCATTTTGAATTTGTGGTTATACTTTTTGGGTTGACTAATACACCGGTTATATTTATGGATCTCATGAATAGGGTCCTTGAACCTACCTTGATATGTTTGTGGTGGTCTTTATTGTTGATATATTGATTTATTCCTGGAGTGAAGAGGAGTATATGACTCACTTGAGGGTGGTGTTGCAAATCTTGAGGGATGAGAGGTTTTTTGCTAAATATGAAAAGTGTGAAATAAGTTACTCTTCTAGGGCATGTGGTGTCAAGTGATGGCACTAAGTTAGACCCTAAGAAGACGAAGGTAATAAGTTTGGTTGAAATAGGTTACTTTTCTAGGGCATATACTGTCAGGTGATGGCATTAAGGTGGATCCTAAGAAGATGGATCTGATAAAGAATTGGCCTAGACCCTTGACTCCATCAGACATTAGGAGTTTCTTAGGTTTGGCGGGTTATTACTAGACGTTTGTGAATGGTTTCTCTTTTATTGCTTCCCCTATGACAAAGTTGACCCAAAATAAGGAAAATTTTGTTTGGATCGATGAATGTGAAAAGTGTTTTCCAACATTGAAAGACAAGCTTATCTCTGCTCCTATCTTGGCTCTACCGGAAGGGTTAAAAAGGATTTGTGGTTTATTGTGATACCTCAAGAATTGGTTTGGGGTGTGTTTTGATTCAAAATGGCAAGGTCATAGCATTTTCTCTAGGAAACTTAAGGTGCATGAGCGAAATTATCCCACCCATGATCTTGAATTGATGACCATTGTGTTTACTTTGAAAATTTGTCATCACTATTTGTATAGGGTTCATGTTGATGTGTTTATTGACCATAAGATTATTGAATATGTGTTCATACAAAAAGATCTTAATTTGAGACAAAGAAGGTGGTTTCAGCTCCTTAAAGATGATGACATGAGTGTACGTTATCATCTTGGTAAAGCTAATGTTGTGGCTAATGCTCTAAGTAGAGAGTCTATTGGTAGCCTAGCTCATATTGATGTTGGTGTCAAAGAGGTAGCTAGACAAGTTCACATGTTGGCTATGTTGGGGGTTAGGTTGGATGAAGTTGAAAATGGTGATGTAGTGGTTGTTAATGGTTCTAAGACTATCAAACACTTTGACTCTATTTGGGTTATTGTTGATAGGATGACAAATTTAGCTCACTTTCTACCGGTCAAAACTACCTATGGTGCCGAGGATTATGCCAAGATGTATATTCATGAGTTGGTTAGATTGCATAGGGTACCCTTGTCTATCATTTCGGATCGTGGTGCTCAATTCACTTCTCATTTTTACAGATCCTTCAAAAAGGGTCTTGGTACCAAGGTCAAGCTTACTATGGCTTTTCATCCGCAAATGGATGGTCAAGCCGAAAGGACTATCCAAACACTTGAAGATATGCTTAGAGCTTATGTTTTGGAGTTTAAAAGTAGTTGGGATGAACATCTTCCACTTATTGAGTTTGCTTACAACAATAGCTACCACTCTAGCATTGGCATAGCTCCCTTTGAAACTTTATATGGTAAGTGTTGTAGATCCCCGATTGGGTGGTTTGATATGGGAAAAATGAATTTGTTAGAGCTCCCTTTGAAGCCTTATATGTAGGCATTGTAGATCCTCGGTTGGGTGGTTTGATATGGGCGAGATGGCATTGCTAGGTCCGGATTTGGTTATGGAAGCCTTGGAAATATGAGGTTGCTAAAGGAGAGGTTGAAGATGGCCCAAAGTAGACAAAATTCCTACTCCGATGTGAGAAGAAGAGATCTTGAGTTTAAAGTTGGTGATCGAGTTTACTTGAAAGTCTCACCCATGAAGGGTGTAATTCAATTTGCCAAGAATGGGAAATCAAGCCCAAGGTTTGTGGGGCCTTATAGTATTTTGAGGAGAGTAGGTAAGGTTGCATATGAGTTGGAGTGTCCTCTAGAGATAAATATGGTTCATCTGGTCTTCCATGTATCCATGTTGAGGAAGTGTATGGGTAACCCAAGTGCTATAGTGCCCTTAGAGGTTGTGGGTGTTGTGGAAGACAACTTGACCTATGAGGAGGTTCCGGTGGAGGTATTTGATAGACAAGTGAAGAGGTTGAGAAACAAAGATGTAGCATCCATCAAGGTCCTTTGGAGAAATCAACAAGTTGAAAGTGCCATATGGGCAAGTCCAAGGCCTTTGGGTGTTAGGCCTAAGTATTCCCATATGTGAAAATGCTTATACTTAGCACATGAAAAAGCGATACCCTATCTCTTCCACTCTACTCAAGCCGTAGGTAATAACATAAGTCCCATCTATGATTTCAAATTTTAAGATTCAACCCTCATGTCATGTTTCATACATTCATATTTATAGTAACAAGTTTATGGTGATTTTTGACATTCATGTTGAGGCTTTTTTAAAATGATGTTTAACTACATTTGCAGCATTCATGTTAGGCTGAAATCTTCATAATTACTTCTCCTATGCATGTTTCACTGACATTCAGGGATGAATATTCCCAAGGGGAAGATATTGAAACACCCCTCATGAGCACGAAATATCCCATAATCGTAATTTCCATATATCTAAAAATTCGTGTGTGAATGTAAAAATTCAACTTCATATTCTCGATCATGGGAGAAAATTGAGTGGTGAATATGTATATCTCAAATTTTAGAAGACTCGAAGCAAAAAATAATTTTTGCTAATTTTTTATTTCCAGTGTCTATCAACGCCCAGGTTGCGACATGCCTGGAGCGCAGACTAGTGTTGTTTGAACTCCGCGTCTAGTCTGTGTCGCGCCTGGGGCGTGGACCAGTGTAAAATTTTCCTTGATTTCTTATTTCATCCAAGGACATTGGGGTCATATCCCCATGCTCATTTAAATGTGAAATCTCCCATACTTGGCCATTTTTCAACTCTATAGCTCACAAAACCCTCTTTAAAACCTCTTTAAGACTCTACCAAATCTCCCATTCAAATTCAAAGATTTCAAGCTAAATTTTGGAACTCAAGAACCCATCTCAAGCTTCAAGTCTCCCTCAACTCAATTTCATGAAAGTTCAAGGTTTAAGGTATATGGGACTTCATCCATGGACTCAAGCTTCAAGTCTCCTTCAAGTTCATCTCAACAAATTCAAGGTTTAAGGTATGTGGGTCTTCATCTATGGGTCCTTTCACTCGTGGAGCCCAACCTTGACTTTTGATGGAAATTGCATGATTTCAAGTTGCAATACCTATGAGTATCGCTTATTATGAATTTTGAGCTTATATTATGTTAGGGTTTTATCAAGTATTGACTGATTATGTATGAATATCTATTTCAAGCTTATTCCATGAATTGCTTTAGTCTATTAAGACTATGTATGATTTGAGCTATGAAACCATGAACTATTATGTGTTTTTGTAATGGATCTTAAGATACCCTAAATAAGGGTTTTACTATAATATTGGTGGGTTGTTTGTATTGATTTACGCATCTTTATTTACTCTTGAATTGCATGATTTTGAACAAGTATCGTGAACCCACCATGTGTTTGATAAACTTAGATGACAAGAATTCTCAAGAGTTGATAATCTATTACATGATTTACAAGTCAAGTGACTTCATGAAGATTAAGGGCTTTCAAGCATGTCTAGAATTCATGAAAAGCATCTATGATTTTACAAGTATCATGTTAAGTCTTGTTTCAAGATTTTTACCTCTTGTGAGACATTCATGTTAAAGCAAGAGATCATGTATGATTTTTATCTACTCTCATGTTCAAGTTAGGCTCATTACTAGAGGTCAAGCATGTTTATGAGCTACTCAAGGCATGTTATCATGTCTCTTACAATTTATTCATGTTAATATTAAAGTATGATTATTTTAAGTATTTCATGGGATTTGACTTAGCATCAATTGAGACTTAAGATGGGGGCTCAAATCAATAGGTCCTTATTGAAATGACCCAAAATACTCAAAAATGTACCTTGGAAGTGCCCAAAATCGTAATTTTCATATATCGCAAAATCCGTGTGCGATATCAAAAATTTGACTTTATATTCTTTTTCAGGTGGCCAAGTTGAGTGGGAAATGGGCCTAACCTATTTTAAGAGCAACCATTGAAAAATTTGAAAATCACAAAATGTGATTTTCAAAGACAATCCGTGCCCCTGGCGCGACGTGCCAAGGGTGAGCTACAGTGTATTTTGTGCACTATTTTTCTTGTCCAGTCCAAGGCCTTTGGGTGTTAGGCCTAAGTATTCCCATATGTGAAAATGCTTATACTTAGCCTTATTTCACCCTCATATCATTCAAGATATTCCTAAATGCACTCCCAAACACTTAGCTAATATTTCATCTACAAATTTCAATCTCAAAACTCATCCAGATTCTAAAATTATAATTCAAGCTTCAAGTCTCCATCTCCAATCTTCATCAAGCTAATCTCTAAATTCAAGGTATTTGGGTTTGTTTCATGCGTTCCTTGCACCTATAATACCCAAGCTTCCTTTTACTTTAAATTGCATGATTTAAAGTTGATTTATATATGGGTCTTAATTATTATGAATTTCACTGTACACTGTTGGGGTTTCATGAAATTTTAGCATGTTTTGAACTATTAATCTATGGTCTATTGTGAGATTTGATGAAGAATTGTGATGTATATTGCTTAAGGGTGTTACCAAGTATTTATCGAAGGTTTTACATTGGAATTTCCAGCATGATTACACTATTAAATTGCATGGTTTTACACTAGCAGTACATACCCATCAAGTGTTTAATAAAATGTCTGCTTGATATGATTTGGAGGAATTGAAGGTCCAATGCATGTCTAATGAGTTGAATGACTTTATGATGATGAAAGGAATGTATATTTATGATGTTCTCTTATATAGTGTTTGAATGTGACCATGCCCAACTCGGGGGGGACAAGAGCCCAGTTAACCAAGTAGAGGGGTTTATACCTTGATAGTCAATCAAGGGGCTAGTGCCTTGATAACCCAATTGAGGGGTTAGTACCTCAATCACCAAAGGTGGTAGCGTATGAGTATCCACTAACCAATCAAGGGGTTCGTACCTTGATAACCATGTTGGGGGTTTTGTACCTCAGTCACCAAGGGTGGTAGGGTGAGATGATCCACCAACCAACCAAAGGGGTTTGTACCTTGGTAGCCTATGGGTGTTATATCTTGGTCTCTTCTTACACCTTGTATTATATTCTACGTAAGCACGTTTTACTTGAGCATTAATCATACATGTCACATTGCTAATAGGTTATCTATTGCCTACTATTATGTATTTTGGTTAAGATGCTTATCTCTTGTTGCATTGCATCCTACATACTTAGTACATTCAAACATACTAATGCATACTCTATGCCTACATGATGTTACCATGTAGGAACCGAAACCCCACTTGATCATCCTTCTCAACGTGACTAGTACAACATCTCTCAAGCTCTTTGGTGAGTCCTCTATTTTGTTGATGATGCTTATGATATCATACTATGTTCTAAGACTATTTTTCTTTTATGTATATGTTGATTATGAGGGTGAGCCTAGTAGCTTGTCTTGCCCCCCCCTCTCCCCCCTCCCCCGCTAAGTATCTCAGATTTAGAGTTTTTATTGGATATGTTTGTATTATGCTATAAGCTTTGACTCTCTCTTGACTCTTGATGTTTATGATATGAAGATTTCCCCTTAGCTCCTTTTATCCCTATTACTATATCTTGTTGTACTTTATTTCTTCCGCGACCAAGGATGGGTAATGATATGTTAAAAGGCTTGCTTGGGTCCCTTCAGGTTCCCCATACGTCATGTCATGTCTAGGCCCTAGGCTTGGGTCATGACAAACTTCGTATCAGAGCACTAGGTTGTTAGATCCTCGGAGTCTAACACACCACGTCGATTAGATCTTATTCATGGTTGTGTTGTGCATCACAACTATAAGTAAGAGGCAATGAGCTGTCTTAGGAAATGTTTCCCTTTTTCATGTTCTAAGTCGTGCTATAGAGTTGAAATAAGGTTCCCCCTCCCCCAATGATTGTTCTTTGCTATGTTAGATCATGGCTAACACAAGAAAAAGAAGCACCCCGCACTCCTGAGGACCAATTGGCTCATGGTGAGCTCCGAGATGCTCTCATTTTACTTGCACAAGATGTGGCTAATCAAGCCAATCAAGGGGCCCAAGCCCCTCATGCTCCTACACCAGCATCTCAGGTGAGAGACTTCATGAGGATGAATCCCCCAGAATTCTATGAGTCAAACGTAGATGAGGACCCTCAAGAGTTCATTGATGATGTCTACAAGGTTTTGGCTATTATGGGTGTTAGATCAGAGGAGAAGGCAGAGTTGGGGACTTACTAACTCAAAGGGGTGGGAAGAATATGGTTTGATCAATAGAAGGAGGAGAAGGGAACATAATGTGGTGCTATGGGAGGAGTTCACGGTGGTATTTCTCAATCGGTTCTTCCCTTTTGAGCTTAGGGAAGCCAAATTGGTGGAAATTATGAATTTGAGACAAGGGACTTTGAGTGTGAGGGAGTATACCCTCAAGTTTAATCAACTCTCTAAATATGCTCCC
>DF370212.1:0-10665 GCA_000787875.1 Solanum virginianum
ACTTTTCTTTTAGATTCGTATCAAAAAGTAAACATTTTTACATATCCATTTTATTCATTATAAAATCATTTTCAACTACACAAAAATCTGTCTTATTTTAAAACTTTTCTTTTAGATTCGTATCAAAAAGTAAACATTTTTACATATCCATTTTATTCATTATAAAATCATTTTCAACTACACAAAAATCTATCCCTTATTTTAAAACAAATTTTATGAATCTTTCTTTAATTGTCTCGACCTAATAACTTGTATAAATAACTCCTTCCATCCATATGTACTTATTCCTTGTTAACATAAAACAAGAATCAAGTAACAAAGGATGTTTGATAGTTTTACCAAATTACTCTTTGAACATAATAAATATAATATCTTAATAAAATATAATAGAAAAATAATTATAATAAACAATAGAAATACTAAAATGCAAAATTATCTCTTGATTTCATAATATGACCAAATATTATTAAATATTCCAAAAAAGTATATTGGACAAAAAAGGAACACTCTCTCAGTCCAACTCTATCAATCCACTATTGACTTGACACAATAATTTTGTGAACTTTATCCTTCCAACAACAACAGTTCACTATTGACTAACACATATAATTTTACAAAATTATCCTTTAAATATAATAAATTTCATATTGAAATCTTATTCACTATTGACTAACACAAATAATTTTACAAAATTATCCTTTAAATATAATAAATTTCGTATCTTAACAAATATAATACAAAAATAATTATTATGAATAATAAAAACAAAATTAAGAATATCACTTGATTACATAAAGTAACCCTAATTTCACAAAATGAATAGATATTATTGACAATCTACTTATATATTATAATGGACAAGTAAAGTTGAATTAAAAAAATGGAGAGAGTAAGAAAAATTGAACCTACTCTCGACCAATACTACCATGGGAGCATTGAAGCTTACCAGTACTTTCTTCTTATCATATATTACTAAGAGAGGAAAGCTCCAACCTTCAAAGTTGGATTACCATTTTGTCATTCACTAAAACACTATTTCTATTTTTTTATAAAAAAATAAAATAAATTCTAATAATTAATAAGACATAGATGGAATTAATTTTAAAGAATTAAATTGTGTATTAAATTATATACTAAGTATATATTGGAAGATAGAAAGTCATTAAAATTAATGAGATAACTTAGCAGTAAGTTATTATATGGAAGTCTATGTAGATTCAAAACTGAAGAATTGTCTTAAAAGAGAGAAAATTATTTTCCTCAAATTAGTACATTAACCAATTAGTCTACGCACATTCAAAACTGAAGAATTGTCTTGAAAGAGAGAAAATTATTTTCCTCAAATTCGTACATTAACCAATTAGTTTCTCATTGGAGAAGCTAGAAAGTAACAACTGATAAAATAATGAAAACAAATTTTTCCTTCTTAAATGTATACATTAACCAAGCTTCTCTTATTAAATTTTGAGCTAAAGAATTTCCATTGATACAAACAGCATTTAGCCGGTGAGTTTTTCACACTATTTATTCATAACATTTCATAATAAATTGAGCTTTTTCTACTACTCATAGCATCTCATAATGATTTGATATATTCTATTACTCTTAACATCTTATTATAAATAAGTCTTTTTTGCATATTTTTCTCCACAATGTTGAGTTTCAGATACTTAATAAAGCATTACAATTAATAGCATATTTCTAGGTTTCGATTGTTATACTCATATTTTCATTACCAATGATATTTTAAATTTCTTTTTATACTCTGGAATAATTACTACAATCATCACCCTTTTATAAATTTAATTTCATTAATATTCATGTGTTTGAGTCGAAGGAAGATTTTGTGACTTCTTTAGATTGATCATTATGTGTTCTAATATATGTATTAGTTTATTTTTTTTTATTTTTTATGCATAATAGGTAATTATACGTGATAAATACTTTTATTATATGTATATTCATATATGTTAAAATATGTATTTTTCTTCCAATTAAACCGTTATATATGTCATTAAAGTAGTATGCAAAATTTTCAAACCATAACTTATGAGGTTCTTTTTCCATATGTTTTTTTTTCATAGCACAAAGAAAGTTCAATAATATATATCTCATTTTGAAAATTTTCATATGCAATGCAAAAATTGTATTAAATATTTTGGGATAAACGTGCAAAGCACGTTCCCACAGACTAGTAATAGAAAAAGTACACAGCAAAAATAAAATTATTGCACCAACACTTTTAACAAAAATTAATCTGTGTAGTATTAAAAACGAACACCTGACCATTAGAATCACTGCCGAGCGACAAATCTTCACAACAGTAGAAAGTTAAACTCACCAGCTGGTCTCTATAAAAATGGCTCAATGTATCATCAGAAAGATATACGAAGCGCACCATAGCAAATAAAATCATGCCCTGCAAGACACAGAATAAATTCAATTTCAATGAGCACAACTTTGAAACAAAACAAAAATACAAAAAGAACCCAAATACATCTGGTAGATAAGCATACTCACTACCTCAAGAAAAGCAGAAGAAACTGTGAGCCTTCTATTTGGGTTTTTGAAAGAAAATATTTTGGAAAAGCATTTACAGTAGCAACTATTACAAGGACAATAGTTGTTCTAGAAGTTCCTCCAACAAATTAGGTACACAATGAGGACCAACCATTAGATAAACGGCATATGTAACCAGCCTTGGTTCTCTTTGTTGACTTCCTAAAGCACAGCATCACACAATCACAAGATGATTGAGTGTAACAAAATCATCCTCAAAATAGAGGAAAGACATAAAGCAATAAAATATTGTCAAAGTATGTTAAGATTTGTCACAAGTGAACATGAATTACTAGTCTTCAACTTCCACAGTAGCAGTTCAAACATTACTGGATGAGCTCAGTTCAATAAAACTTTATATGTATCAGCTAAACATGCATCACTCGTAAGCGCCAAGTGAAAACTTCAACCAGCATCAATGCTACTCAAAATTGTTACATAGCATGCTACTATCTCAAGATCTAACCAGTACACCTTGTAATTTTTACAGTCAAAATCCTAACACCTGCCTAAAAAGATACCTTTTCCCATAGGGCGGGCTATAATAAGGAAGCCATAAGAAGAATCTCCAATAGATTAGAATAATTACATCACTAATTGGGAGAACAAATAAGTTCCTCATTAAGATATCTATTCCTCATTAAGATATCTAATAAGATGATACTCGAAAATAATCAGGCCATCAGCAATGAAGATATTGCTAAATATTAAAAGAGAAATCAACTATTGGGAGACAAAAGTTCAATTAGGCACAATGTTTAGGGGGAAAACACTTATAAAACTACTTCAGGTTAAGATATTTTTTTAATTATAATGAAGTGATATATAAGCCCAAGGGAGTGTTAAGTCATCATAAATTTTTTAAAATCATATCATGGATGCATTTATGTTATCACGGAGGCCGATTGAGATGGATACTTGTGTAAATATGTTTTCAAGTAGTTCAGATATACTTCCATAAAAAGGTACATACATTATTTGAGATAAAAGGCCAGCTTCTTGAGTAACTCAGTTTGTGTAAACAAATCCAGGACTATCAGTTGGAAGTATTATGAATATTAATTAGTGTACAAGTGATAATTAATTAGTTGGTAGGGTTAGGTGGTTACCTAGTTAGAGGGTCTAGTAGGGTTGAGTAGTACTATTTTTTTCTAGCATGCGTTGTCAATATTTGTTGTTTATGTGTTAATTGCATCATATTTTCGTATTGTCATGTGTTTTCTGTTACTTTTTGTCATATCTAGTCCTTTCTGCTTATGGTCTTTGAGATGAGGGTTCTCAGGAAACAGTCTCTCTACTTCTATGAGGTAGTGGTAAGATCTGCGTACATTCTGCCCTCCCCAGACCCCACTTGTGGAATTTCACTGGGTATGTTATTGTTGTTATTGTTGTACAATTGATAATAAACATAACTATTCTATTATGATAAATGCGTAAGTAAATGTTGTTAAGATAATTGGTATTGTACCTCTAATGGAGTGCTGCAGTAGAAATGTTGCTTTGTCTATCGCCATGTTAAGCAAATCAACATGAGTTATTTGTTCTTGAATAAATAAGTACCCTATGGGATGTACATATAATTGGGTGTAGGAGCAGGACATGAAAAATAAAAATGACACGAGATACAGGAGAGGACATCTAGGAAAAACCCCATGTCTCTCCTCCCCACCACCAAAAAAAAATTATTAGGTACTTTTGACCTGCCATGCAAGCACACCTGACATGGAAAAGGCCTGTTAACATGAACAATAAATAGCTCACTTTTTCACTCATACCTCACAGTCACTCAATCTCCATCCTCTCATATATATGCGTGCATAAATAATACACAACGTAAATGAAATATTCAAGTAATTATAAACATCAAATGAAGCTTTTGTAACCTTAGATACACCATCACGCTCAATGTTTTCAACCTCAATCAATGATACCCAGTCCAAACTCTTTGATTTGAGACACCGATGGAATAACCCTTCAATCTCCATTCAAATCTGCAACATGTAAAATGAATTAGCATATAATCAATGAACATAAACGCTTAATTCATCTTCTCCAAGAAAATAAAACACAACAAGCATATTTAGCTCACCGACAAAGCTCGATTTAATCCATAGAACATCTTAGATGCTAAAAGCATAGCTCCAACCTCCATAGAAATGAGGTTCATCTCCCCCGAACAAGCACAAAAGCATCAGATCTACCATCTCTTTGTCAACCGGTAGCTATAGTCAACGAATATCGAACCATCATACCATTCAGATGGTCAATCATTGAACCATAACATAAACAACGCAAATCCATATTTAAATGGTAGATCGAAGAACTATCTACACAGACCTGCAGATGAAAATTGAAGAACTAAAACTACATGAAAGAGATCTGAGGGAAGTAGTATGTTGGTTGCGGCAGGAAAAGGTATGTGCATACAAGAATAGAGAAGGACTCAATTTATGGAGGCTTTTAAAATATTGAACGGCTCAGATTGACTTAGCATAAGATATTTAACGGCTGAGATGAGTTGATCATAAGAGACGGATGAGGAATAGGTACCGCAGATGTAATGAATCCATTGATATTGATAATCTTCTATATGTATGTATATGTATATGTATATATATTGTTACAGGGGTAATTTTTTGAACCTTTTTTCGCGTCCTCACCACTGCATGGCAGTCAGCCTAACACGCCAACTTCAGCCTCTTACACGCACTTTTCCAACACTTAGAAAGTACTCCCACACTTTTGACACTAAAGTTTCTCTTAGCGTCACACAAACTTTTGCACAGCGGATTTACTTAGCCTTCGCACCCGCACACGCACACTTGAAAGGAACACAAGAGTTACAGGAAAATGCCCAACCTTTTATTATCTCTTCACAGATGTACAAAAGGAATAGAAAACTTTGAGACTCAATGGCTCAATTTCAAGATTGAATTCTTAATTCAATCTCTAGACCGACTCCTAGACCAAACCCACAATTCTGCCTAGTCTGACCAGCCCTCGAATTCCCTAGGCTGAATTCCACTCAATGAATGAATCTTCCTTGCTCTCAGACTCACTATCACTGAATAATGATTGAATCCTACACGACTCAATCTATGATTGAATTGTACACTGATCGTCTCTCACTCAGACTCAATATACAATACAATGTTTTGTCTTTAGCCACATTCTGGCTACTTAACAAAACCTGCCAAAGGCATTTGACAAGCAATACAAGGAAAGGGGGCATGCCTAGCATGTGCCATCCGTATTACAAGGGGATCATGGGGACACTTCCTAAAATTCTGCCCATGTGGGCGAATCTTCAGAACTGGCCGCAACCGCCACATGTACCGCGCACGCGTCTCGCTCACGTGCCACGCACATGCGCCTCGTGCCTGCCTTGCCCTTCCATCTCGAGCATGCCTTGCCTTTGCGTCTCGCGCATGCCTCGTTCATGCGCCCTGCGCATGCCTTGCCTTTGTGCCCCATGCATGCCTATGCACCTTGCGCATATGCCTCGCCTATGTAATCTCGTCCATGCGCCTGCCTCGCGTATGCCGTCTCGCCCATGTGCTAGTTTATGCCACTGCTATGCTACTCATGTGTCACACACGCACATGTCCTGCTCATGTTAATGCCATGCCACGCATGCATGCTTGGTACCATGCGCCTGTCCGGCCTGCACGCATGCCCGCTTGGTGTCATGCGCCAGTCTTGCCTCACGCATGCCCACTTGGTGCCATACGCTTGTCTGGCCTGCACGCATACCCGCTTGGTGCCATGCGCCAGTCCTGCTCATGCGCCTAACTCGCGCATGTGCCCTGCACCTCGCCCATGCCGTCTCGCTCATGCGCCTGCCTCGCGCATACCATCTCGCCCATGTGTCTTGCGCCTATGTTACTCATGTCGTGTCTTCATATGCTAAGCCCATGCCATCTCGCCCATATGCCTCACCCATGCCATCTCGCTCATGCTCCTGTCTCGCGCATGCCGTCTCGCCCATGTGCCTTGCCCATGCCATCTCGCCCATGAGACTTGTCCGTGCCTATGCGCACAGACCTTTGTCAAGATGCTTGCCAACACTCAAGCCCTTGACTTAGTTGCATGCCATACCATAATCATGCAACCCCATACATTACTTCCGATGGTACCCCGCGCACTGCGTCTGTCCCCATCATAGGCTCCTGTCAGGGGAAATATACAAACCCTTGACACCCGCCTTCGGCTCATACCATCTCGCTCATGCGCCTGACTCGCGTATGCCGTCTTGCCCATGTGCCTTGCCCATGCCGTCTCGCTCATGCGCCTGCCTCGCATATGCCATCTCACTCCTGTGCCCTCGCCCATATCGTCTTGCGCATGTGCCTTGCCCCATGCGTCAAAGTCTAAACTTGGGGGTCTTATAAACCACCCACACCAGTTGAACTCGACGTCCTCATCGAGGCAATTTTTGGTTGGTCCTCCATTGCTTGTTGAATCTGCCAAAGCGACTTATCCTTTTCCCATGCAGCACCTGCTTCTTGAAAAGATATCCTTTCAGATAGCTTCAATCTATAAGCAATCCTCACCAACACTTTTGAACCACTTCACACGGTTTATCATGTTTTTTCATCCTGAATGAATCTCCTTCTCGAAATTCACTCAATATGCCCTCAACCTCAAAGACTGAATGATTGACTTACTCCAATCACCCTCTTAACTGATTGAGTCTCACGACTGAATTCGTCTGACTTCCTCCAGACCGAATCTTTCTCAGTCTCTTGATCAATCACTCCTCCTCGAGTGAATGATTTGCAGTAAGTTTCACATTGATACAAGTGTGCGTAGCTCCTGTATCCACTATCTCCACCAACACTTTATCATCTGCCTTCATTTCAATGTGCAGCAGCCAAAGCAGCAACAATAGCACCCTCTTCATTTGCCTGCGCATAGCTCACAAGAATAGCGTTCAACCCTTCACGATTTGCGTAATTCTTGGCCAAATGCGCCCCACAACAAGTCCAATACCCTTTGCCAGTCACTGAATCTTTCTTGTTCCTCGAACATCCAGTGTCTGCATAGCTTTCCCTTGTTAGCACCATCTACCAACGAATCTGCCATAGCAATTGCACTTGAGAGTTCTTGGCCAAATGCGCCCCACCACAAGTCCAGCACCCTTTGCCAGACGCTGAACTCTTGTTCCTCGAACTTTCAGCATCCGTAACAGCTTCCCGCTTGTCGGCACCATTTTTCTGCCCATCCTTCCTCCATTCCCCCCCTCTTCTCAGTCCTTCTCTTTGACTTAGAAGAAGAAGGAATTTCAAATGGCTCATAAGTTGGACGAAAATCCACCAGCGAATCTGCCACCGCAATCGCACTTGGGAGGTCTTTCACGTTCTGCCTCCTAAGCTCATTTCGGCCCCATGCTTGCATCCCCGAAATGAAGTTGTGCAATTTGTCCTCGTCAGACATATTCTGAATGTCCAACATCAAAGAAGTGAATTATTTGATATAATCACGAACCGACCCCGTCTGCCTCAATCTCTTCAACCGATCACTAGCAATCCACGAATAATTGCTAGGAAGGAACTGGTCTCTCATTTCCTTCTTCAGCTTGGCCCAAGTATCAATCCTTGGCCTTCCAATAATTGCTAGGAAGGAACTGATCTCTCATTTCCTTCTTCAGCTTAGCCCAAGTATCAATCCTTGGTCTGCCAGCACTCATATCATCCGTATCCCTAGTCTGCCACTACAGTTTTGCATCACCAACCAAGTACATTGTTGCAATGCTTAACTGGTCTTTCAGGAATATGGGCAGTAGTGAAGTACTATTCCATATCATAAAGAAAATTTTCCAATTCCTTCGCAGATCTTGAACCAGTAAAGGCCTTAGGTTTAGGGATCTTCACCTTGGAGCATTCTGCCTCATGGCCTGCATTAACTCCCGCCAATGCCCTTCGCAAAACCGTCACCTCCAAATTCAGATTCTCATTCACCCTCTTCAAATCCTCGATCTGAGTCAGGACTTCTTGACGGAATTCATCATATCCCGTCGTTTTGATCGTCATGATCTCACAAAACCTTGCCAGTTTCGTGTTCACTCCATGAATGCGACGAACTACCGACGCCACATCATCAGTGTTCTCAGCCATTCCCAATAGCTTCTCCAGGGCCACCACTCTGTCCTTCAGTTCATTGTATGTGCTACTCCCGCCAGCCATTGTTTCACAAACACGTAGCCCGGTCACTAACGTGTGTGTATATATATATATACACACACACACATACATATACATACATACATATAGAAAAGGTGATAGCGCTTATATGTCAACGCCACAATCATTCTTAATATTTTAATTTAAAAATTAATTACCTAATTAAATTTAAATAGAAAATAAAAAATAAAAATTTTAATAAAAGCTGCCTTAAAAGAAAAGCATAATTTTTTTTTAAAACTGCAAAGAGACATGAGGTTAGTTTATTGTTTAGTGACTGTGTAAAAGAAAAAAAACAAATTAGATTTTGATAACTATTGAGTATTGAGTATTCTTAAAAATTATTACAGTATTTTATAGTTGTTTTTAATTATTTATAAAAAAAATTAAAAAAAATAAATTCTGACATCTATTTAATCTAATTTTTAGAAACATTTAAAAATTATATAAAAAAAAAAGACTTTCAATTTTGAGAAAAAGCGGCAAAAAAAGGAACGTAGAAAATAAATAAAATAATATTTAAAGTTTCATATAGTAAATCCTGACTACGGTATTGAATTTGTATTCTATGTGATGAAATTTAATTTAATTTAAATTTAAATATAAAAAATATATTTATATTAATCATTTTTTAAAATAAAAAGAAAGAAGAAATTCTTTTTAACTTTCTAAAAAAGAGACATTTCAATTCTGAGAAAAAAAAGGGGGCAAAATATCAACAAAAATATTAAAAAATAGAACTTAGGAACAAATAAAATAATATTTAAAGTCTGATATAAAACCTGACTATGGTATTGCATCTGTAGTCTATGATGAAATTTGATTTAAATTAAATATAAAAAATATATTTAATTTAATTTTAATTAAAATATATACAATATATTTATATTAATTGTTAAAAAAAACAGAAGAGATCTTCTTTAAAAAAGAACTGAAAAATACTATCTCAGGTCACGTACCTTGCCCCCAATTTTCCCATGCAATTACAGTTAGTTGTTTTTAAATTAAGTTAATTAATTTTAAATCTATCTATATTCTATCGATATAAAAATTAATCTGTAATTTCTATTTTGAAAATATTAATTTAATTAAATAGTGTTATCTTGATTATTTTATTAAAAAGAAGACACATGTCATCAACTATGAATTTATCTATGAATTTAAATTTTAAAATAGTTCAAACAGTTTTTAATAGTATTGATGGTTATCTATGAATTTAAATTTTAAAATAAAATCTAAAATCAATCTGAAAAACATTAAAACTCACACGTACTGATTCCTAAATATTAGGAAGAAAAAATTAAATTTTGAGTCCTTTATTTAAGGAAACAATTTTAAGAATAAACCAACCAATTTTGAAAAATAACTTCACCTTTTGAGAAAGAAAAACTGTAACCAAAAATTACGGAGTGTTCCTCTAGAACTTGAATTATATTCAATGACCATTTATTACTCTTTTTGGAGTATTTTAATTTCTGTAAAATGATGAATACCAACCGAAGTTGCGACGATTATGGAAAATCTATTCCATCTCAAGCTTCAACATCAAGAGGATACGTATTCTTTTATGAAATTTCAAAGGTTATGTACTATTTAATGTACTAAGTATGTGGGGTGCAATGGATGTAAATTACCAGACCTGCATACGATGTTAGATGATAAGGGCATATAATATAGAAAGAGATATATATAACAAGGATAGTATAACAAGATGCTATGAAATTCATGATGCATGAAATGCAAATGATGCTCATATATAGTGGGGATGTGACCTCAACCGACATAAGTAAGACCAAGCGAGTTATTACTTGAAATCCTGATGAAATCCCCTGTAACACCCTGTAAAATTATCGAAATGCCCCTAAAACATAATTGTGTGCACAATGCGTCTTCCAACGTTTTGATGAAAAATCCGAGATCAGAT
>DF370211.1:0-12498 GCA_000787875.1 Solanum virginianum
CTTTATTGGGTCTGGATCTAGTCATGGAGGCTATGGAGAAGGTACTGTTAATTAGAGAAAGGTTGAGAACAACACAAAGTTGTCAAAAGTCCTATGTCTATGTGAGGAAAAGAGAGCTTGAATTTAAAGTTGGTGATTGGGTCTATTTGAAGGGTGTGGTTCATTTTGGTAAGAATGGTAAATTGAGTCCAAGAGTTATGGGTCCTTATAGGGTGTTGAGGAGGATTGTCAAGGTGGCTTATGAGTTGGAGTTGCCTAGTGAAGTAGACTTGGTTTATTTGGTCATTCATAAATCCATGTTGAGGAAATGTGTGGGTGATCCGAATGCTATAGTTTCATTGGATGTTGTGGGAGTTGTTGAAGACAACTTGACCTATGAAGAAGTTCCAATAGAGATCTTGGATAGACAAGTGAACAGGTTGAGGAACAAGGATGTGGCCTCCATTAAGGTCCTTTGGAGGAATCAACAATTTGAGAGTGCTGTATGGGAGGCCGAAGTGGACATGCAAAAGCGATACCCTTATCTTTTCCATTCTACTCAAGCCTAAGGTTCTAATTCTAAGTCCTCTATGTGATTGCAAGTCTTATGTTTTAGTCCCTATGTCATTTGAATGTATTCATGTTTATGTTGATGAGTTCATAATTATTTTTGCCACTTATGTTAAGAGTTTGAAAATGGTGTTTAAGTGTATTATTGCATTCTTCTTGGTGTTGATTTCCTCATGATTACTCTTCTGATGTATTCTTCTTTGACATTCGGGGATGAATGTTCTCAAGGGGTAGATATTGAAATGACCCCAAAAAGTGCCCAAAAATGTGCCTCAAAAATGCCCAGAATCGTAGTTTCCATATATCTCAAAATCCGTAGGTGACATCAAAAATTCGACTTCATATTCTTGTTCAGGGGGCAAAATTAATTTGAAAATGGCTATAACCCAAATTTTAGAGGATCCATAGCGAAAAACGAATTTAGCCGATTTTGCATTTCTAGTAGCAGTCTATGACTGCTCCGCAACGCGAACTATTGCGGAGTAGTGTATTTTGTTACAAGTTTTTTATCTTGGTCCAAGGCTTTTGGGTCTTGGGCCTAAGTCTTTCTATGCATAAAAATACCTATACTTAGCCATATTTCACCTTCATATCATACAAGACATTCCCCAATACTCTCCCAAACTCTTAGACAAATATTTCACCCCAAATTTCAAGTCCCAAAACTCATCTGACTCTTAAGGATTTCACTCAAGCTCTAAGTCTCCATTCTAAACTTCACAAAGAGATTCTCTAAAGCTAAGGTATGTGGGTTTCAACCATTGGGTCCTTTCACCAATGGCGACCAAGTTTTCTTTTTACCTATATTACATGTTTGTAAGTTGATTTTACTTATGGGTCTCTATTATGAATGTGACTATGAACTATATTGGGGTTTTGTAAAAGTGTGACTATTTAACCATGTTTTGAGCTATGAATCTTAGATCTATCTTGAGATATGATGGAGGGTTTTGATGTATATTGAATGAGGGTATTACCAAGTGTTGGTGGGTGGTTTTATATTGAATTTGCTTGTATGATTTCACTCTTGAATTGCATAGTTTTTACACTAACATTGCATACCCACCAAATGTTTGATAAAATGTCCGGTTAATGTATCATGAGTTGTGGAAGGCCTAATGCTTGACACATGAGTTAAGTGACTTTATGATGATGAAAGGGTGATATGAATATGTTGATTTCATCAGATGTATCTATTGTGTTGTGTGTTGACCATATCCAATTGAGGGGTGATCCCTTGATCACCTTGGATAGTGGTGGCAAGCCATCAACCGATTAAGGGGTTCGTACCTCAATCTTCTTGGATGGGGGAGAAAAGCCATCAACTAATTAGCGGTTGGTACCTCAATCATCTCAGATGGGGGTGGTAAACCATCAACCAATTGAGGGGTTGGCAGCTTAATCACCTTAGGTGCGGATGGTAAGCCGTCAACCAATTGAGAGCTTGGTACATCAATCACCTTGGATGGGGGTGGTAAGCCGTCAACTAGTTGAGGGGTTTGTACCTTAATCACTTCCAATGGCGGGTGGCTATGTCCATCAACCAATTGAGGGGTTGGTACCTCAATCTCTTCTAAGGGGTGGTCTATCTTAGATTCCAAGTACTAAGTTGCTTCATTGATGATGATGGTCTATTCCTACACATGTAGTATGATATATATATATATATATATATATATATATATATATAAACATGTTTACTACAAGTATCATTCATGTACGCCATATTGTTATATGTTAATCTATTGCATAATTATGCATTTTGACTATGTTGCATTGCATCCTACATACTTAGTACATTCAAACGTACTAACACATACTCTATGCCTACATGATTTTACCATGTAGGAACCAGAGTTCCACTTGATCATCCTCTTCCACAACGTGGCTAGTACGATATATCTCAAAGCAAGTTGGTGAGTCCTCAACTTCGAGGACATACTTCTCTTGATTTATGCTATGTATAGAATTCCCTTTTCGTTATTGTATGCTTTGACTATGAGGGTGAGCCCGGTTGCTTGTCTCGGCCCCTGCTAAGTACTATGTTTAGAGGTGTTGTTGGATAAGTTACGTAATGATGCCATAATCCTTGACTCTCCTTGAATCTATGATGTTTTATGATATGAAAGATGTCCCTTCGCCTCATATTCCCTCTTTACTATCTCTTATTGTTGTTTGATTGCTTCCGCGACCAAGGATTTATAATGATATGTTAAGAGGCTTGATTAGGGTACCTTTGGGTTCCCCATTCATCATGTCATGTCTAGGCCCTAGGCTTGGGTCGTGACTATCACACCTTTCATGGGTAAAACTTTCGGCAACAAGCTATCACCAATAAAGAAGTCAAGAGGCCTAGTCCTCCGATCAACATAACTCTTCTGGCAACTCTAAGTTGTCAAAAGTCTACTTCGAATAATTCAGACTTAGTCCATGGCATGCTGACATAAATCAACATCTAACACCTTGGGTGAACCTAAATCAAACTATCCGATCAATGATCTACACGTTCAGCCATATAAGGCTTTAAGGACATCTTGATGCTTAACTGGTAAATGTTGTTATATGCAAAGTCTGCCAATTGTAAGTGCTAGTCCCATCTAGGCACCAAAATCTATCACACAGGTCATAAGCATATCCTCCAACACCTGAATGGTGTGCAAAGATTGACCATCATTCTGACGGTGAGAAGTTGAACTCAAATCCACTCTAGTACCCAAACCATATTGTAAAGATGATGAAAAGTGGGAAGTGAACATAGACCCTCTGTCTGGCACTATAGGCACTGGACTCCATGCAATCTGACAATATCCCAGATATACAACCTAGCCAGCTGCTCCACATTATAGCTAGTCCTCATTGGAAAGAAATAGGCTGACTTGGTCAAACATTCAACAACCAACCAAATTGAGTCAAACTTGCCCAAGTCTGCAGCAAAATCTAGTCACTCTCTCCTACTTCCACTTGAGAATGGTCATTTTTTGTATAGATCCACTGGGCCTTTGGTGCTCATGTTTGACTAATTGGCAATTCAAATAATTGGGCACGAACTCAGCTATGTCCCTTCTGATACCAAACCACCAATAATGTTGTTTTAGGTCATGATACTGATGTGCTATCAAATTACAATACTTTTGATGCTAAAACGTGGAATATTGTGTGATTGCAATCGATGCTAGTTGGTTTTATGTGTTTTTGTATTATATTTGAAGGTTTCAAGGGTTGGCCTTGACTTTTGGATGATGCTGATTTTGATGCAGTACTAGACCCTTTACGACTTTAGTTTACTTTACGGGCCATGAAGTGGGTTTCATGGACAATTCTAGTGAGGAGCTAATTTTTTGAAGTTAATTCCATGAACATATAGATGGGTCATTGATTAATTTACGAGTCGTAAAACATGGTCCATGTCCTAAGTATGAGAGATTAGGGGCTTTCTAATGATTCATTCAATGAAACCCCCTATTGGTAATAAACCCCTTTATGGGTTGTACAAGGGTATCATAGACTTGATGTTTAGTTTTTCAGCAGTACTATACGAGACCTCGATTACGGGTTGTCCAATGCAATATGGCCCGTAAACATGTCTATGAGTCATGCCGACCCAACTATCTTATTTTGTCTAGAACTTCTACTTTAAATATGATAGATGGGGTTTTAGGTTATTTTTCATAAAGTTATCACACATTAAAGAGAACACTCTAAAATTAGAGAGGAAAAATAGTGAGATAACATTGGATAATTTTGAGAAGCACTTGTAATTTGATTTGATCTGTAATCTTATGATTCTATTTGAAGTTTGATTTGCTTGTTCTTAATTCAATTGTGTAAGCGCTCAATTATGTTATTCAAATTCATAACTCTTGCATCTACACAAAGTATGTGTAGTTAAATCTACCACTAGGGTTGTTGTAAACATGAAGAACTAACAAATTAAAACTTAATAATTCATAATTCTTGGGAAGTGCGCATGCATGTATTAATTAACTCTCTTTGTTTTACATGTTTTCTAGTGGTGGCCAATATTAGAACTCGCCCAGTGTTATTGACTGGACCAAGGTAGTAATGAATACAAAAATAGATTAATTAAAAGGATTTGATTGATGTATTCTCATCTAATCAACCAAATTGGGCCAAGGGGAGGTATACTGGGACTAATAGGTAAGGGTTAGTAATGCACACTATGGAGATGGACCAAGTCACATACTGAAATTCACCTCTCACCTTTACCCAAAAGAGCTCGGTGAACTGAACTTACCGTCCTACATGCCACACACTAGAAAAGAATTAGGTTATCCAATGATACTAGGTTAGGAAATCATAGGGAACACAATACCCTAGTTTCTCTCCATATTGCGTTCAGTCTTGCATTTGTTAGGTTTATTTTCTATTGATTATTGTAAAATCCTTCCTTTGGGTAAGTAGGTCGGTTAACTACTCTAATTCTAGTCATTGAATCATCTTGAGTCGATGTATTGCTTGTGGGTTTGACCCTAACCTTCGTTAGGTTCTATTTCTTCGCAACGACCACTTTATCCTCAAAAAGGAGGTATAGCTTTGGCGACATCATGATTTTTACATCATTGCTGGGAAATACAACCAAACTTAGTTAATTCATAGTGATTTGGATTGTTACTCCTTATTCCCAGATTTTACGTTTTTATTTTCTTCATAGGGCGTAAGTATAATGTATGCCCAATACACAATGTCAAAGCAGACCTTTAACTTTGTTTGACCGAGAGATTCATAGAACATTGAGGAGAATGGCCCAAGATAAGGCCAACAACTCGATAAATGCAGCTCTAAATAGGAATGAGAATGAGAATGCTGATAATGAGAACCCACATCCTTTCGAGGACATTGCTCAACAACCTTAGGATTTTAATGCCAATGCTTATCATTGGAATCAATACAGGCTAAATCCTATGGTTATGGATGTGACTGGAGCTATTGCATTGCCACCACTACCGGCAAATATAATGTTCATAGTATATAATGTTTGTAGTCTCGAGTGGGTTGCTTCAGATGTTATAAAATCATGGGCTATTTACGGGCTTACCATCGGAGGATCCTCATAGCTATCTGCGCAATGTTGCATTTGTATGCAAAAGTGTGACGGGAACACAAAATCTATCTATGGATGCTGTGGAGGTTCATGTCTTCCCATTGTCTTTTACTGGAAATGCAACATTATGGCTATATGAGTTTCCGCAAAGTTCAATACCAGTTGGGTAGATTTGTAGAAAGCCTGTTTGGGGAGGTACTTCCCTAGGTTGAAGAAGCTCAAGTTGAAAGTCCAGATCAACAACTTTGCTTAACTTCTTGGTGATTCAATCAGTACTAGTTGGGAGAGGATTACTGAGTACTTGAGGAGTGACCTAGACCACAGAATCACTGACAATGTCCTGGTGGAGATTTTCTACGGAGCCCTGGATGAAAATAGTTAAGAATATGCCGACACCATCTTGGGAGGTCTGTTTATAGAGCAACCATTTGCAGAAATTGCTGAGTAGATGGATATGGTGGGCAGACTGAATCATGTGTGTAGGCCCATAAATGAACTCCCAACTAAATGCTTGAGTGCGACTAGTATAAGTCTAGAATAAGCAAAAATAAATGAGGAGTTATGCGGATGCTTGCTCTAAGTAATCCTAATATTGAGATGCTAGTAAGGCAGATGCTGGAAGTAACTAAAAAAGTATATATACAATTGCAACACCTCAAGTTTAGCAGCCCCCCTCCAAGATCAGGATATTAACGGTTTCTTTTGGAGTACATAAAATGGTTTTAACCTTATGAAAGTCCATATACAAACACAAATGGAATGCAAAACTAGTAGAATACATATATGTGTTAATCCTATAGGCTTTAACTCTATGAAAGTCCATAGACAAACACAAAAGGCAATACAAATCCGACGTGATGCAATATAAACCCAATACAAATCCTATACAATGCAATACTAATGCAACACAAATCGAATACAATGCTATACTAATGCAATACAATACTTTATACATAAAATAATAATCAAATCAAAAGTCTGATATGCATATAAATAACACCATAATAGAATGAAAGATAGAATAGTATAAGGCAATAAATTAAATTGAAGAGATGAGTACCATAAAACAGTCATATTAGCAATTTCTTGCAACCTTTTTGGGCTGTTCCACCATTAAAAGTTCTCAATTATGATATTTGAATTGATGAGATAGGTATATCCTTATGCAACTTCCTTTTGCAAGCTTGGGAGTTTCTTGATGTAGGTTCTTGGGGTACTATTTCAGAGTTTATGTAAGTAAAGTTATTTGGGTATGGTTTTGAAGTTTATGTAAAAACTCTATCTTCAAGGGGAGCTGCTGACTTAAGGTATCCCTAGATTGGTAGGTGAGCTAGAATATCGTATGGTGAAGAGGAGAGAAAGAAGTCATTATTACATAGACTAAGAGGAGTTTAAGGCGCCCTCGTAGGAGACACCGGATGCAACTAGCCTTCGAAGTCCTACAAGAAAACTTATAATTCAACTATAAAACAAAATAAATTATAAAATATAAATATAAGAGTTTGGCTAGAAGCATCCAAGAAAGTTACTGCACCACGCAGAGTGGACAAGAAGAAGACAAAGAGGGAGACCACAAGAATGACCGTGGGAGTGGCTGTTACGTGCCTCCCCACAATCAGGATGCAGGGATTAGAAATCTTAGAATCGAGGAAATGCTTAGCCTGTTGTTAAAAAAAGTCGACGCATTGGATGAGACCTTTCAGAGAGATTTAGTCTAAAATAGTCAATATAAAGCAGAAAATTAAGCACCATTCTGTAGCGATCAAACAACTCATTGACAATTCTAACACGTGTCAGCTCAAGTGAATCAAATTTAGAGAGGCATAATAATGGGTACCAGATCTCAAGATCTAAAGGGCATAGATCAGTACAAGATGAAGAAGATTTGTGGTGGGGGAAACATCCCTGGACCTCCTATAGATATTGACAAAGGAGCACAAAAGCTTGAGGAAGTCTCAGTATGCAAGCCATCTATGTCGTGCTGCGACACTAAATAAGGCACTTCTTGGGAGGCAAACCAATGTGGATATTAACACTTAAGCTCCCATGTATGATTTTTGACCCCTTATACTTTATGTTAATTTGATTGTATGCATTGGGGACAATGCATATCTTTTTTGATGAGGTATGGGTAGTTATGAGCGTCAATAAAGTCTGAGTAGTTTGGGTCCATAACTACCCTAATTTTTGATCTTGGAGTTTTCTTGCCTGTGTTGTTTTTTCCTATAGATATTTATTTTCTATTGAACCAACATGTTTATGATGTTTAAGTAGTATTTATAGCATATAGTACTAATACCTATGATATATAACATGTTTTTGTGTTGTGTTTGAAAAATGATACCAACTAAATATTTTGATTAGTAGTCAAGATATCGACCATGCATCTTTAGGTATGTTGACAATGTTTGTTCTAATAATTAAGGATAAATTGAGATAAAAAAACATGATCTGAGAGTCTTTTGTTGATAATGTAGTTAGTGCCATGTGAGTGTGAGCCTTAACTTGCTAAATTTATGTGTTTTGTGCTAATTCAGAACTTGTCCTATTACTCTAAGTTACACTGTAGATTAATTGGATTAAGAAAGGATCTTAGACCATTATTCTTAGAAGCCCACTTAGCTTGAATGACCAATGAAAATTGCAATATATCCCTTGTTCCTAATGTATGAGCATAACATGTTCCTATTCTTTGCAAACACCTGATTAACCTAGCCTTGTTAGTTATAAAGAAATTGGCCCTGGTCCTTCCTTGAACATTGTGCACCTTGACTGAGGCAAAAAGCCTAAGTTGAGGGTGGTTACCAAAAGTGGGCCTAGTTCTGATGATGGATATTGTGCACCTTAACACAGGCTAAAAACTGAAGATGAGGGTGGCTGGTTACGGGTAAGACACAAATATAAGGGGGAAGTTAGTAATACATAGAAAATAGGAAAATCATGTACTAAGTGTAAGAAAAATAAGTGATGCCTTAGTTGTTAGTTAAAAATAAAAATGAATTGCAAAATTAAAGCAATAAGGTAAAAACAAAATGAAAAGAAAGCACCCAGAAAAGTTTGAAATAGGAGGAAAGGAGAATGAGATGGAAATAATAGATTTGGTAGGCCAAAAATATAAGAAAATATAGTGTCAAGGAGGGCATTTAGTCACTATGTTCCCAAATTACAATACCAAAGCCCCTGAGCCTACGCTACAAACTTAGAAAGGCATAAAGTGACCGTAGTCCAAGTATTTGAAGGCCTTAGTCATGAGTATAGGGGCAAGCCTATGGTACTGGGCATGATGCATGAATATCTTTGTTGATAGTAAGTGATTTTGCATAGTCCCAAGGTTACATATGAAAAGATCATTAAGAGTCAAATATGAGACTTCTTTCTTTGAGGGCACCTGCATTGCATTGTTAGTAGTAAACTTACTCAGTGATTGTGGATTGCTGATAGTACCTTATCATAGTTATGTTGTCACATGCACTAGTTTGTGTTGGTTTGCTAGATGGCTATCTGATCTTGTTTTGAAAAGATGGTGTGGGTATTTAAGTTTGAAATTAATGTGATATATGTCATTGGGTTGGGGTCTGTGTGTTACTGTATTACTTATATAGATTGAGTTTGTCGCTTGAGGACAAGCAACAATTTTAAGTTGTGGGCGTTGATATATTGTCAAAATGCAACACTTTTGATGCGTAAAACATGAAATTTTATGTGTTCTCAATGCAATGTTAGTTAGTTTTATGTGTTTTTCTGTTATATTTGCAGGATTCCATGTTGACCTTGATTTTGGGAAGAAATATAGAAGTTGCTGATTTTTGATGTAGTATGAGACCCTTTATGGGTGGTATTCATTCTACGAGTCATGAAGGGGTTTTCGTGGATAATTCCAATGAGGGGCTGATTTTCAAAAGTTGATTCTACAAATATGCAGATGGGTAATGGATTTATTTACAAGTCTTAGAAATGGTTCGTGCCCTAAGAATCTGAGAGTGGGACTTTCTGAAGATTTATCAGATGAAATTCCCCTACGGGGTCGTAACCCACTTTACTGGTCGTAGAGAGGATATCATAGACTTGAAGTCCAGTTTTCCAGCAGCTATTTACGAGACCTTGACTATGGGTCGTGGAGTGCAATACGACCCGTAAACTAAGTCGTGAGGCGTGCTGACCCAGCTATCCTATTTTATTTAGGACATGTATTTAAAATATTATAAATAGTTTTTTTAGGTTATTTTTGTAAGGGTTCGCACAGTACTCAGAAAACCCAACAATTAGAGAGAGAAAATAGTGAGATTACATTGGAGAGTATTGAGAACACTTGTACTTTGGTTTTATCTTTAATCTTGTGTTTCTCTTTGAAGTTGGATTTGCTTGTTCTTGATTCAATTGAGTAAGTGCTCTATTATGTTATTCCAATTCATAAGTCTTGCATCTACACAAAGTATGAGTTGCTAAATACACAACTAGGGTTGTAAGAACCATAAATAGCTAATAAGGTCAAACCAGATATTTCATAATTCATGAAAAGTGTGCATGCATGTATTAATTAACTCTCTTCATTTTGAATGTTTTCTAGTGGTGGCCAACATTAGAACTCACGTAGTGTTACTGACTAGACCAAGGTAGTAATGAGTAGGAAAAGAGATTAATTAATAGGATTTGATTGATGTGTTCTCGTCTAATCAACCAAATGGGCCAAGGGGAGGTTGTACTCGGACTAATAGGTAAGGGTTAGTAATGCACACTATGGAGATGGGCCAAGTCACATAGTGAAATTCGCTTCTCACCTTTGAACAAAGGGCTTGATGAACTTAACTTACCATCCTGCAAGCCACATACTAGGAAAGAATTAGGTTATTTGGTGTGACTAAGTTAGGGAATCATGGGGAACATGATACCCTAATTTCTTTCCGCATTGATTTCACTCTTGCATTTGTTAGATTTAATTACTATTGATTATTGCAAAACCCCTCTAGTGAAGTAAGTCGGTTAACTACTCAAATTGCAATCATTGAATTCTCTTGAGTCTATGTATTCCCTGCGGGTTCGACCCTAAGTTTGGTTAGGTTCTATTTCTTGACAACGACCGCTTTATCCTAAAAAAGGAGGTGTAACTTGGGCAACATCACACAATTCATGAGTAGGTAAATCCACAACTAGGGTTGCAGGAACCATGAAGAACTAAGAAGGTAAAACTGGATAATTGATATTTCATGGAAAGTGTGCATGCATGCATTGATTAACTCTCTTCGGTTTGCATGTTTTCTAGTAATGGCCAATATTAGAACCCACCTAGTGTTACTAACTGGACGATGGAAGTAAAGAATAGGCAAAAAGATTGATTAATAGGATTCGATTAATGTGTTCTCATCTAATTAACCGAACTGGCCCAAGGGGAGTTTGTACTGGAACTAATAGGTAAGGGTTAGTAATGCGGACTATGGAGATGGGCCAAGTCATGTAGTGAAATTCACCTATCGCCTAGAACAAAGGGTTCAGTGAACTAAACTTACTATCCTGCATGGTACATACTAGAAAGGAATTAGGTTATCAGGTGACACTAAGTTAGGGAATCATGGGGAACACAATACCCTAGTTTCTCTCCATATTGATTTAACTCCTGTGTTAGTTAGGTTTACTTTTCTACTGATTATTATAAACCTCCCCCTTTGGGGAAGTAAGTTGGTTAATCAACCAAATTGCATTAATTGAATTCTCTTAAGTCTACGTATTCCCTTTGGGTTCGACCCTAACCTTGGTTAGGTTCTATTCTTTACAACGATCGCTTTATCCTAAAAAAGGAGAACTTGGACGACATCAGTTACACCTTTGCCACACCCAGATGAATGGAATATCTAGCATAATCGGCCTCTTCTAATATCGATCTCACTAAATCCCCAACCATAGGAACACAAACTCTACCATTTATCCTCTAAACTCCATCAGAGTCAATAATAGCCGCCTTGGCTTAACCTCTCAACACTTTGCCATGAATCAAGAACAAACAAGGATCCTCAAACTGATGACCCATATCTGATAAAAAAAGAAAATCTACCCTCAGCAATAGCCAAGATACTTTGAGGAGGGGAAACATCCAAACAAACCATCTATCTAGCAAACGACTGAACCTCTGAAGCTAAGTGCCTCTCCTCAGCCCTCAAGAATGCCAAACTAGTAGCATTCCGACTCAAAGTATCAGCCACCATATTAGCCTTCCCGGGATGATATAGAATAATGATGTCATAGTTCCTAAGAAACTCCAACCATCTACACTGCCTCATGTTAAGGTTAAGACTCTGGTGATTGATGAAGATCTCACAATGCACCCCATAAAGATAATGTCAACATAACTTCAACAAAAACATGACCGTAGCCAACTTAAAGTCATAGGTAGAGTAGTTTCTCTCATGCACCTTCATTTGTCTAGTGGCATATGCTATCACCTTCCCCTTTTGCATTAATACACCACCTAAACCCACACCAAAAGCATCATAATATACCACAAATGTCCCTCCCTCCTCGAGTAAAGCAAGAATGGGTGCTGAAGTCAACAAATCCTTGAGCTTTTGGAAGCTTGCCTTACACTGCTCAAACCACTAAAATACCACATCCTTTTGAGTCAATCTGGTCAACAAGGTTGCCATGGAGGAAAAATCCTGAACAAAATATAGATAATACCCCACCAAACTAATGAAACTCCAAATCTCAGTCACCGAAGTAGGCCTAGACCACTTATGAACAGCTGCCCCCTTTCCCGAGCAAGATATTCTCTGCTATGGTCACTCTAATTTTCTTAGATCTGGTTTACTGATTTGGGATGTACCTCTCTTTTGTGTATGCATCTAACTGGTGAACTGATTAAAGGTTTGAGAACGAATTTTCTGCCAGTAAAGAAC
>DF370210.1:1142-11154 GCA_000787875.1 Solanum virginianum
AATCCAAGTTTTATGACAAAGGACATATATGGAAGTATCATTCCCGAAATCACTTATTGATATATTCAACACCTAAAGAAGAAAGACCACAAGACCTATATGAAATACGTAATTGGGCAATGTCTCTACTTAAACCAGTTTAAGAACCTATAAGAAAAGCTATCAGAAAAGGAATTATTTCAGGAAAAGTATGGAGCAATATTGCAAGTTAATTGGGAAAAAATATACGAAACATGAATGTAGCAGATGCAGTGGAGTAAACAATTATGTACCAGATGTCAATTTAGAATAAAAGACAGATGGATGGATAAAAGTTAAAGGAAGAAGCACTTATTGATAACAGTTATTAAAGGAGAAAAAATTCATGACAACAAATACCAACAAAAGAAGAAAAGACAAGTAAATGGAAAGAGATAAAATTGTGAAAGTCTTACAAGGAGAAAATGACATAAAAACCATGTGATGGAAAGAAAGGAATACAAAAGTCTTAAGAAAGACTTACAAAAATCAACAAAATTCTTGCAAGATATTAAGAAAAAATTAAAGGAGAAAGTGACATATAACAAAAAGATGGTGACATGACATAAAGCCTTTCAAAGGAGAAGACAAAAACAAAAGGCCACATGAAATGATCGTGACGTAGAGAAAAAATTAACCGCACACGTCAAAAGAAGGAAAAGTTATATTAAGGACTGTTATGTAATATTTTAAGGATGGAGCATGTAAATAATTTTCTTTTATTACAACCTAGGGCCTTAGTCAGTTGCATATATAGATATTAGCTTTCATTTTGTAAATCATCAACCAAGCACTCTTATCTTTATATCTCTTTGTAAAAACCTTTCCAAAAACATAAATCAGCAATAAAATGCTCTTTATCCCCAAATTATGAAGCAACAATTAGCAAACATGGATCTACAAGAAAAGGTATATCTTTTTATAATTATGCTTAGCTAAATTATTTAATTCCTGTTTGACATAAATTATGTGATATATTTATGATTGTTGTTATAAACTAGGATTACTCATATCTTATTTCAATGTTTGCTAGCATTAGGAAATAGAGGAGAAAACTTTTGGAACTAAGCCATCCAGGGTGGAAAAACTGAGAAAGGCGAGGAGAGCCATTACTACGGCAAGTACCAAATTGTTGAGGCATTGTTTAGAAAGATAATATCCTACAAAGATACGATGCTAGTAGTGACCAAATCATAAGAAAATGAATACCTTAGTTAATAACAAGCTATCATCTGTAGATAGAAGAAGAAATTAATAACCTAATTAGACAATCATGATATGATGACATAAATCTAGTTCTACAAGAATTAGATGAAAATATAAGTTACTCAGACCTATCTTATGACTCAAAAAATTATTACTCCACATAAAATAAAAATGGACCTAAAATTCGCACCTAACCAGCACCTAAAGACCACCTTGTTGGGGGTGGCATACTTATACTACCATGATAAGGGATAGATACCTCGACCACCTTGTTGGGGGGTGACATGGCCATACCACCATATTAAGGGGTGGATACCTCAATCACCTCCCAAGGGGGTGGCATGCCTTGGATTCCAAGTAGTAGTTTCTTAGTCTATGATTATGGTCTCTTCCCACTCATGTATTGTGTTCTACACAAGTTATATGATTTACAAGCATGTTTTACTTCAAGCATTGATCATGCATGCCATATTGATATTATACTTATCTATTGCTTATGATTATGCATTTTGAATAAGTTGGCTATGTCTTGTTGCACTGCATCCTACATACTTAGTATATTTAAATGTACTAACACATACTCTATGCCAATATGATGTTACCATGTAGGGACCAGAGCACTTCTTGCCATCCTCTATGTGGCTAGTCTTGGTATTTCAAAAGATAAGCTTTGGTGAGTCCTCAAGTTCGATGACACTAGCTATGCTACTTTTACTATTTGATATCTCTTTATGTTGAATATTTGATACTATAAGAGTGAGCCCGGAAAGTTTCTTGGCCCCCATTACAATCTATGTTAGAGGTGTTGTTGGAACAATTGATGTACTTATGCTATGAGCTTGAGTCTTGAGCATTTTATGATTATCAAAGACTTCCCTTGTCCCATTTCCCTTATTTATATCTCTTGTTGTTGTTATTATGCTTTCGCGACCAAAGATGTGTGATTGATATGCTAAAAGGCTTGTTTGGGATCTCTTCTGGTTTCTATTCACTGTGTCGTGTCTAGGCCTTAGGCTCAAGGCATGACAAAGTTAATATCACAACACTAGGTTGTTAATGGTCCTCGGAATCCAACACACCATATTAATTAGAGTCTTATTCATGGTTGTTAAGTGTGCCACGACTATGGATGAGAGGCTATGATGCGGTTTAGGAAATGTTTCACTTCTTCATGGTCTATATCGTGCCTTAGATGTAAGTGTAAGCCTTTTCCCCTAACGAATGCTCTTTTCCCTTCTAGATCATGTTGATTCCAAGAGGGACGCTAAGAAGGACCCATACACCCGAGGAGCAATCGAATCTTCCTGCTCTTTAAGCTCCTCAAGGTTGAAGGGTGGCCCAAGATGAGCTCCATGGTGCTATTACAATGTTGACTTGTGCTATGACCAACCAAATTCACCAAGGGGTCCAAGCCTCTCATGCTCCCACTTCGACTTCTAGGATGAGGGATTTCACTAGAATGAACACATTGGAGTTCCATTGATCCAAGATGGATAAGGATCTCCAAGAGTTTATCGATGAGGTGTACAAAGTGCTATCAATTATACGAGTCAATTCAAAGAAAAATACAGAGTTGGCGATCTACCAACTCAAAGGGATTGCTCAAATTTGGTTTACACAATAAAAGTTGGAAAGGAGAGATGATAATGCTATTTCTTGGGAGGAATTCTAAGCCGCATTCGTCAACCGGTTCTTTCCTATTAAGCTAAAGAAGGCTAAAATGATAGATTTTATGAACCTTAAGTGAGGTCCTATGAGTGTGAGGGAGTATGTCCTCAAGTTCAACAAACTCCAAGTATACTCCACAATTGGTTGCCGAGCCAAGGTCAAGGATGAACAAATTTGTGTGGGGTGTGTCTACTTGGTTAATGAGGAGTGTCATACCTTCATGCTAATAGGTAATATGGATTTGTTCCACCTTATGACATATGCAGAACAACTAGAGGGAGAAAAGCTTATAAAAAAAGAAGTGGTGAGTCCAAGAGGGCTCGTGTTGAAGGTGGATTCCAAAATTCCAAGGGTGACCGATCTCCTCAAGGCTACAAGTTCTAAAGCCAAAGGTTTTCCAATGCTCCTAATAGGAGGTTTGCTAATGACAATCCAAGATTCCAAGGTGGTGGTGGTGTGGTACTTAACCCTGTGTGCTAAAGAAGTGGTAGGAACCATAAGGACCCATGTTTGAAGGACTCCAATGTTTGCGATGGTTGTGGTGAAATAGAATATAAGGTGATTGATTGTTCTCGTGCTCGAAACAAAGGTAGAGATGGTCTTCCACAAGGCCAAGGCACAAATGCTGGTCAAAAAGGGAGAGAAGGCCGACAAAGGAGTGCTCTAAGGCAAAATAGATTCTATGCTCCTCAAGGGAGACAAGGGGTGGATGAGATGCCCGACATCATCACCGGTATGTTAAAGGTTTTTGATTTTGATGTATATGCTTTGATAGACTCAGGTGTCACTCTTTCTTTTATTACTCCTTTTGTTGCCAAAAGCTTCATGTTAGTCCCCAATTATTGTGTGAGCCTTATGAAGTTTCTACCCCCGTTGGTGAGTCCATTGTTGCTAAAATAGTCTATAGAAATTATCCCATTTTCATAATGCATAAAATCTTGCCTTGTGACTTTGTTGAATTAGATATGGTGGATTTTGATGTCATTCTTGGGATGGATTGGTTGCATGCATTTTATGCTTCTACTGATTATAGAACCCATAGGGTTAAATTATATTTCCCTAATGAACCCATCCTTGAGAGGGAAAGTTATGATGTGGTGGTCAAGGGTAGATTAATTTCTTGCCTTAAAGCCCAAAAGTTGATTTCTAAGGGTTGTTTCTATCATCTTGTGAGGGTTATGGATGTTGAGTCCAAGTTCCTTCCTATGGAGTCGGTTTCGGTAGTTGATGAGTTTCTTGATATCTTTCGCATGAGCTTCCCAGTGTTCCTCCTAAAAGAGAAATAAACTTTGGTATAGACCTCCTTCCCGATACTCAACCCATTTCTATTCCCCCTTACCATATGGGCCCGACGGAGTTGAGGTAGTTGAAGGAGCAATTGATAGATTTGTTGGAGAAAGGTTTTATAAGGCCTAGTAAGTCAGCTTGGGGTGTACCAATATTGTTTGTGAAGAAAAAAGATGTTTCTCTTAGAATGTGCATTGAATACTGACAACTTAATAGAGTCACCATAAAGAACAAGTACCCTCTACCAAGGATTGGTGACCTTTTTTCAACTTCAAGAGTCTAGTCACTTTTCTAAGATTGATCTATGGTTCAGGTGTCACGAAGTAAAAGTGAGAGTGTGTAATATTCCCAAGATGACTTTTCGAACTAGATATAGGCACTTTGAGTTTGTGGTTATGTCCTTTGGGTTGACTAATACACTGGCTATATTTATGGAACTTATGATTAGGGTCTTCAAACCCTACCGTGACTTATTTGTGGTGGTTTTTATTGATGATATCTTAATTTATCCCATAGTGAGGAGAAGCATCTGAATCACTTGAGGGTGGTGTTGCAAATATTGAGAGAGGAGAGGTTGTATGCTAAATATAAAAAATGTGAGTTTTTGTTGAAAGAGGTTGCTTTTCTAGGGCATGTGGTGTTGGGTGATGGCATTAATGTGGATCCTAAAAAGACGAAGGTGATTAGAAATTGGCCTAGACCTTTGACTCTATCGGACATTAAAAGTTTATTGGGTTTGGCGGGTTATTACTGAAGGTTTATGAATGATTTCTCTTCTATTGCTTCTCCCATGACTAAATTGGCACAAAAGAAGGCAAAATTTGTGTGGACCGATGAGTGTGAAAAGAGTTTCCAAACATTGAAAGATAAGCTTGTCTCCGCTCCTATCTCGTCTCTACCAGAAGGGTTTGTTGTATATTCTGATGCTTCAAGAATTGGTTTTAGTGTGTTTTGATGCAAGGTAGTAAGGTGATAACATATGCCTCTAGACAACTTAAGGTGCATAAGAAGAATTATCCCACCCATGATCTTGAATTTGTGGTCGTAGTATATGTTTTGTAAATTGGTGTCACTACTTGTATGGGGTTCATGTTGATATGTTTACCGATCACAAAAGTCTCCAATATGTGTTCACCCAAAAAGATCTTAACTTGAGATAAAGAAGGTGGTTAGAACTCCTTAAAGATTATGATATGAGTATGCATTATCACCTTGACAAAGCTAATGTTGTAGCCGATGCTCTAAATATGGTGTCCATGTGTAGTCTAGCTCATGTTGATGATGGTAGCAAAGAGGTGGCTAGAGAGGCTCACCAGTTGGCTAGATTGGGGGTTAGGTTGGATGAGGTTAACAATGATGGTGTAGTTGTTGTTGATGGTTCTAAATCATCCTTGATTGAAGAGGTAATGACAAAATAATATCTTGACCCCACCTTGCTAGAGTTGAAGGCCTTGGTGAGAGATGGTAAAGTAGAGGTTTTCTCTCAAGAGGAAGGTGGTACTGAGGAGATATAGGCAAAACAAGATCTTGAGCCCGCCTTGCTAGAGTTGAAGGCCTTGGTGAAGGATGGTATTTCTCCTAAGGGGGAGATGGTGCCCTTAGGTACCAAGGTAGATTATGTGTGCCAAATGTGGGTGATTTGAAAGAATTGATCTTGAAGGAGGCCCATAATTCATCCTACTCCATCCACCTTGTTTCTACAAATATGCATAGAGACTTGAGGGAGTGTATTGGTGGGGTGGCATAAAGAGATATATTACTAAGTTCATATTTGGATGTCACAATTACCAATAAGTGAAAGCTGAATATCAAAGGTCGTGTGGCCTAGCTAAGATATAGAGATTTCTTGTAAGTGGGATGAAATCAACATGAATTTTGTGGTGGGGTTGCCTAAACTAGGAAACATTTTGACTTTATTTGGGCTGTTGTAGATAGAATGAAAAAGTCAGCTCACTTCTTACATGTCAAAACCACCTATGGTGCCGAAGATTATGCCAAGTTTTATATATATGATTTGGTTAGATTTCATGGGGTGCCCTTGTCTATCATTTTGAATTATGGTTGTCAATTCACTTCTCACTTTTGAAGGTCCTTTCAAAGAGGTCTTGGTACAAAGGTTAAGTTTAGCACGAGTTTTCATCCTAAAATAGATGGTGAAGCTGAGCGGACTTTCCAAACTCTTGAGGATATACGTAGAGCTTGTATTTTGGAGTTTAAGGGTAGTTTGGGATGAACATATTCCACTAATTGAATTTGCTTACAACAATAGCTACCACTCAAGCATTAGTATATATGACTCCTTTTGAAGCTTTTTATGGTAGGCTTTGTAGATTCCCGATTAGGTGGTTTGAAGTGAGGGATATGGGTTTGGTAGGTTTAGATTTGGTAATGAAAGCTTTAGAGAAGGTGAGGTTGATCTGGGAGAGATTGAAAATAGCCCAAAGTAGACAAAATTCCTACTCCGATGTGAGGAGAAGAGATCTTGATTTTAAGGTTGGTGATTGATTTTACCTAAAAGTCTCACCTATGAACGGTGTGGTTCGATTTGGCAAGAAAGGGAAATTAAGCCCAAGGTTTGTGGGTTCTTATAGAGTTTTGAGGAGGTTTGGTAAGGCTGCTTATGAGTTGGAGTTTCCTATGGAGATGAATATGGTTCATCCGGTCTTCCATATGTCCATGTTGAGAAAGTGTGTGGGTGACCCTAATGCTATAGTGCCTTTGGATGCTGTGGGTGTTGTAGAAGATAATTTGACTTATGAGAAGGTCCCGGTAGAGATTTTGGATAGACAAGTGAAGAGGTTGAGAAACAAAGATGTAACTTCCGTCAAGGTCCTTTGGAAGAACTAACAAATTGAAAGTGTCACATGGGAAGCTGAGGCGGACATGAGAAAGCGATATGCATATCTTTTCTACTCTACTCAAGCTGAAGGTACTACCTTAAGTCTCATATATGATTTCAACTCTTAAGTTTCAGCCCTTATGTCATTTTGCATGCATTTATATTTATGTTGACAAGTTTATGGTGATTTTTGACATTCATGTTGAGATTTTTGAAAATGATGTTTAAATGCATTGTTGCATTCATGTTGTGCTGAAATCTTCTTAATTACTTCTCTTATGCACGTTTCTTTGACATTTGGGTACGAATGTTCCCAAATAAGAGATATTGAAACGCCCCAATAAGCCCCAAAATGTGTTTCGAAAATGTCCATAAAGTAATTTCCATATATCTCAAAATTTGTGCGTGATATCAAAAATTCAACTTCACATTCTTGATCTGGGGGCAAAATTGAGTAGGGAGTGGGTTTAACCTAGATTTTTAGAAGACCCATAGCGAAAAATGATTTTTACAAAATTTTTTAAAATAGAGAGGGTACGCGATGGCTCTTCGACTGCTCCCAAATGGGAGATATTGAAATGCCCCAACAAGCCCCAAAATGTGCTTAAAAATGCCCATAATTGTAATTTCCATATATCTCAAAATCCGTACGTGATATCAAAAATTTGACTTCTATTCTTGATCAGAGGGCAAAATTGAGTGGGGAGTGAGTATAACCTAGATTTTTAGAAGACCTATAGCGAAAAATGATTTTCGCAAAATTTTCGAAAACAGAAAGGGTTCGCAATGGCCCTTCGATTTTCCCAAATGGGAGATATTGAAATGCCCCAATAAGCCCCAAATGTACTTCAAAAATACCCATAATCATAATTTCCATATATCTCAAAATCCATGCTTGATATCAAAAATTCGACTTCATATTCTTGATCAAGGGAAAAAATTGAGTGGGGAGTGGGTATAACCTAGATTTTTAGAAGACCTATAGCAAAAAATAATTTTCGCAAAATTTTCAAAAACAAAGAGGGTAGCAATGGCTCTTCGACGGACCTGTCGCGGAGCAGTGTTATTGAAACGCCCCAAAAATGCCCTAAAAATGTGCTTCAGAATTGTATATAATCATAGTTTTCATATATCTCAATATCCATGCATGATATCAAAAATTTAACTTCATATTCTTGATCACGGTAAAATTAAGCGGGAAATAGGCATAACCCCTATTTTAAAGGATCCGTAGCGAAATTTTATTTTTGTCAAAATTTTTATTTCCAAAAGCTGTTCGCGACAGCTCTGCGATACAGTGCTGTCGCGAAGCAGTGTTGTGACTTCCTTATTTTTCCTATCTTGGCCTAAGGCATTAGGGTCTTGGACCCATGCCCTTTTATGCGTAAAAACACCTATACTTAGGCATTTTCAACTCTATATCACTCAAGATACTCTCAAAACCCTCCCTAACACTTAACCAAATATTTCATCCAAATTCAAGTGTTCCAAACTTAATTTTGTATCTCAAGAACTTCATTCAATCTTCAAGTTCTCATTCAAATCTATATCAAGAAAATCCCCAAATTTGAAGTACGTGGGTTTCAACCATGGTGTCCTTTCACCCATGGTGTCCAACCTTCCTTTTTGTGAAATTTGCATGTTTCCAAGTTGTATAACTTATGAGTATTACTTATTATGAATTATGATTACAAATTATGTTGGAGTTTTATGAAAAGTAGATTAGAATCACATCTCTACCTATTTTAAGCTTATACTATGAGATGGTTTATCTATTGTGACTATGCATATTTTGGGTTATGAAACTATGATCTATAATGAGATTCGATGAAGGATTTCAAGGTATCATATGTTAGAACCCGTATTTTTGTGCATTAGAACTATTACAGAAATTTGGGATCAAAGTGGTATTATCAGAAAGTTTGGGGCCAAGGTGAAATTTTTGAAAGTTGTAGTCTAGAAGTTTTATGACTTGTTTAATCTTATTTCTAAAGAAGACTAAAAGATTCCAAAAAAATAAGAGAGAGAAGCTTTTTGCCCCAAATCAAAAAAAAAGTCAAGGTTACTGCCAAAAGAAAACCTAATCAGGTTGTCAAGCAATTAGCTATTTGGGTAGACTCAAAGCGGAAGAAGCAAAAGCTTTTCGATATCTTGATGATCAAACAGTATTACAGGACACCAGTTATTGTATTTGCTACTTCTAGACTCGGAGCAGATCTCTTTTTTTGAAGCAATAACAGTAAGTACTGGACTAAAAGCATTATCAATTCACTGTGAGAAATCCATGAAGGATAGGAGACAAATCATAAGGGCATTTCTAGTTGGAGAAATTCCAGTTATTATTGCCACAGGGGTGTTGGGTAGAGAAATCAATTTGCTGATCTATGCTTGGCTCTTTCTCTGCTGGCAGAGGTCAAAACAAAAATGAAAACATAGTTTCTAAAGTTGTTGGTCTCTCTTCCTCTTCCTTAAGATTATGCTTTGATGTTCACAAGTTCTCTCAGGCAACTGGATATGGATTCTATCAGAGGCATGATCACACAGCATGTAGGACTGTATATTGTGTAGTATGCGTAGTTTACATATGATTCTTCTTCTTGTGCTAAAAGGAGATTCTTCTTATTTGAAAAGATCTGGTAAACTAAAAAACCAACTCTGGATTCGCTTCTCAAAGCTGAAGCACCTATGACTGGCAATGTTGAGGGGCTGCTGCAGTTGCTACTCATTCTTGAGTCATTTTCGGCAATCTTAGAAGTCCAAAGGCATATAAATTTTAAGTGATACTTGGCGTTGGGATCAGTTTGGCAAAGGAATTAAGGTATGTAAAGCTTCACTCTATTGGCATGACTAGTTTGAATCCATCTAATGTAATAAGGTTTGAAAAGTTCCTTACATCTCCAACTTGAGCCTAGGTATACACTTGCTTCTTCCTAACATGCAAGGAAGCTATCCTATTTTGATTCATATGTATTCCAAGTTTGCTCACTAATAAAG
>DF370210.1:29726-40595 GCA_000787875.1 Solanum virginianum
AGATTTATATTTCCTACAGATTTTGTTATTCTTGACTGTGTAGCAGATTTTGCAGTTCCTATCATTTTGGGGAGGCCTTTCTCAGCTATAGGTCGCACTCTAGTTGATATGGAGAAAGGACTACTCTTAGCCATAGGTCTCACTCTTAGCCATATATCGCACTCAACTTGGTGAAGAAGCAGTGGTGTTTCAGGTTTGTCACAAGGTAGAAAGGATTGTGATTTGAGGTTAGTCTCAGTGATTAAAACTATTGATGACAATGAACCAGAGGTCCCTGTCGATCTACGTCTTAGAGTTAATACTTGGGAGACAGTGTTGATAAATTTTGATGGTGATAGTATCCCAGATTATAAAGAGATAGTGGATGCTCTTGGAGTATCCGGCCAACACTAAGTTCACCATATCTAATGGTATCCTACAAATGCTTCAAAATCGTGGTTTGTTTATGGGGCTACCTTCGGAGGATCTGCATAGTCATCTCCATAATGTTGTATTTATTTGGAAGAGTGTGATGGGAACATAAAATCTTTCAATGGATGTGATTAGTCTAAGAGCTTTCCCTCTATCTCTAGCTAGAAATATGGCAATATGGTTGTCAGAACTCGTACAAAGTTTGAATCACAAGTTGACCTAAGCTATAAAGAGCCCTTTTAGTGAGGTATTTTCTGAGGTCCAAAAAGCTTAAACTCAAAGATCAAATCAAAAACTTTGAGCAATTGTGGGTGATTTGATTAGTACAACATGGGAAAGTTTCACCAAGGGCTTGAGAATGGTCCCAGATCAAAAAATTATTGATGATGCCTTAGTGAAGATCTTTTATCAGGATATTGATGAGAAAAATCAAGCTTGTGCCGATACTATTATGGGAGACATCTTTCCTGATCAACTTTCTGCACGGATCACCAAAAGAATGGAGCAAGTGGTCAAAAAGATAGGACATGGGGCCAAAAATAGAGAGGTGCTACAAAAACTTCTTGTGCGGTGAACACCAACAATGAGCAAGCCAAGGTAAATGAGGAGATTATGCAATAACTTGCTCAACTTTGCATAAGTATGGATATGGTGTTGAAGAATAACCAAGCAAGTGTTCATACGGTGACTCACCAACCTCCAAAGGCTCCTATGTATGAAGAATCCTTCTTTGATGAAGTTGCTTGCATTGTGAGTAATCAAGTGGCGGATTTTTGAAACAATTCCCAAGGGGTCAACTCGAACTATTGGAGGTAAGGTTTCAAAAATCAAGGTCAGTGGTTTAAGTTAGGGTTTTTAAAAGGGGACCATTATTCAGATAAGAATAGTAGAGATTCTAAAGAATATTTTATAGAGCTTTTTCTAGGGTTTAGTATAGATACTTAGGGTTTTACAACCAGAGGCCGAGTGGAGGCGAAGAGATGGATATAGGAATGATCCCTATGTGTCTCCCCATAATTGTGATGCCAGGTCTAGCAATTCTAGGATCGAAGAAATGTTTGACAAGTTATTGAAAAGGGCCGACCATCAAGATGAGACTTTAAAAGTGATAAAGTTTGATATTTCAAGTATCAATCAAAATATAGAGTCTCATTCGGTGGACATCAAATAATTGGAGCAACAATTTGGGAAAGTATCTTCTCTATTAAACCAATGCCAAAAGGGCATGTTGCCAAGTAATACAGTTCAAAATCTAAAGAATAATGAACATTACATGGCGGTCATTGTGAGAAGTGGGAAAAACACCATAGATCCCCCAATGTTGGTGGTTAATGATGAAGCTTGTGAGTAGGGTGTTGATGATAAGGTTGAGGTTGAGATAGAAGGTTTCAAAAGCAATAGGATGCAAAATGAAGAGGCAAAGAACAAGAAAAGGCCAAGATGATCCCAAAACCTCCTCCCCTTTTTCCCCAAAGACTCAAGAAAAAGGAGAAGGATGGTAAATTTAAACATTTCTTTTTGATGTTAAAGCAATTGTCTATTAAGATTGCCCTTCTAGAAGCATTGGAGAAGATGCCCGGGTATGCTAAGTACATGAAAGATTTGGTAACAAAAAAATGCATAGTAAGGCAAGATCTTTCCCATAGCTTTCAACATTGTAGTGCCATCACTACTAAGTCATTGGTCCAAAAATGTGAAGACCTAGGTGCTTTCACCATACCATGCACTGTCAGAGAATTAGCATTTGCCAAAGAACATAAATTTGATGTCGCTTGCCCTCTTAAAAATTCTTGGTTTTGCTACTCCTATTCCTACAAAGATGTGGTTACTAATGGAAGACAGAACAGTCAAGAATCCTGTGGGGGTACTTTATGATGTGCTGGTAAAGATACATAAATTTATATTTCCTACAGATTTTGTTATTCTTGACTGTGTAGCAGATTTTGCAGTTCCTATCATTTTGGGGAGGCCTTTCTCAGCTATAGGTCGCACTCTAGTTGATATGGAGAAAGGACTACTCTTAGCCATAGGTCTCACTCTTAGCCATATATCGCACTCAACTTGGTGAAGAAGCAGTGGTGTTTCAGGTTTGTCACAAGGTAGAAAGGATTGTGATTTGAGGTTAGTCTCAGTGATTAAAACTATTGATGACAATGAACCAGAGGTCCCTGTCGATCTACGTCTTAGAGTTAATACTTGGGAGACAGTGTTGATAAATTTTGATGGTGATAGTATCCCAGATTATAAAGAGATAGTGGATGCTCTTGGAGTATCATTTGAGCCTAGACGTCAGACAAAATTATAGTTAGATCTGAAGAACAGGAAACCTCTACCAAAAAAACCTTCCATAGACATGCCGCCGGATTTAGAACTGAAAGCACTCCGATCATATTTGAAGTGTACATTTTTGGGAGAGGATGACACATTGCTAGTCATCATTGCTGCAGATTTGAGTGAAAATTAGGTAGAGGCCCTTGTATCAGTGCTTAAATAATTCAAAAGGGCTATTGGGTGGACTATTGCAGATAACATTAGCATCCCTCTGGAATATGCACTCACAAAATTCAGCTAGTTAAGGACTACAAACCCAGCATTGAGCATCAGAGATGGTTAAACCCTCTAATGCAAGAGATAGTTTAGAAAGAGATCATCAAATGGTTAGATGCAGGGGTAATCTATCCTTTTATAGACAGTGAGTGGATGACCCTATTCAGTGTGTTCCAAATAAAGGGGGTATCACAGTAGTGCCAAATGCTAAAATTGAATTAAATCCTGCGCGGCTAGTTACTGGATGGAGGGTATGTATGCATTACAGAAAGCTGAATGCCTCAACAGAAAAAGATCACTTTCCAATGCCATTCATGTATCAGATGCCTGATAGGCTTACAGAAAAGGGCTAGTACTGCTTCCTAGATGGATATTCTAGGTATAACCAAATTATTATTGCTCTAGAAGATTAAGAGAAAACCACTTTCACCTACCTATATGGTACATTTGTATTTAAAAGAATGCCATTCGGGTTGTGCAATGCTCCGGCTATATTTCAAAGATGTATGATATCTATTTTCTCGGACATAGTGGAGATCACAATTGAGGTGTTCATGGATGACTTCAATTTGGTTGGTTAGTCATTTGAGGATTGTTTGGCACACTTGCATATTATTTTACAAAGATGTGTGGAAAGTCATTTGATGCTAAATTGGGAGAAATGTAACTTCATTGTCAAAGAAGGTATTGTGTTAGGCCATAGAATTTTGGGCGAAGGTATTGAGGTTGATAAAGCTAAAATAGAAGTAATTGAGAAACTCCCATCTCCCATCTTTGTAAAAAGTATTAGGAGCTTCTTGGGTCATGCAGGATTCTATCAATATATCATACAAGATTTCTCCAAAATTTCACACACTTTATGCATGCTTTTGGAGAAGATTGCAAAATTTGTATTTGATGATGCATGAATGCAAGCTTTTGAATAATTGAAGAAAAGGTTAACCTTAGCACCAATTATTGTGGCTCCTGATTGGTCAAAGCTATTTGAAATAATTTGTGATGCCAGTGGGGTTACATTAGGTGTGGTTTTGGGATAGCGCAAGAAGAAAGTTCTACATCCTATTTACTATGCCAACAAAGATAGCCAAGAAAAAATACACAATCACAGAACAAGAGTTGCTTGCATTAGTCTTTGCATTTGAGAAATTTCACTCGTACTTATTAGGAGACAAAGTGATAGTGCACACAGACCATGCAATACTCAAGTATGTGATGGCCAAGAAGAATGCAAAACCAAGATTGATTAGATGGATTCTTTTACTGCAGGAATTCAATTTTGATGTGACTGATTGAAAAGGGTCAGAAAATGAAGTTGCCGACCATCTTTCCAGGTTAGAAGATGGGGATATGATGCAGTTTGATGATGGCATTGAGATTAATGATTCTTTTCCTTATGAAAGAGTATTGGCATCCTCACATGATCTTATACCATGGTTTGCAAATTATGCCAATTACTTGGTGAGTGATATTGTGCCTCTTAACCTAAACACCCACCAATGTCACAAGTTCATGCATGATGTAAGGAAAGATTTCTAGGATAACCCATTCTTATTATGTATATATGCTGATGGAATCATTTGTAGATATGTTTTGGAAGTGGAGATGATGAGTATCCTCAAGGCCTGCATTCCTCACTAGTGGGTGGCCATCACAGCGGAGCTCGGACAGCCTACAAGGTATTACAATGTGGATATTATTGGCCCAGTATACATCAAGATGCTTATGATTATGCCAAAGCTTGTGATAAATATCAAAGAGAAAGTGGAGTCTCACGTAGGCAGGAACTTCCTCTTAAACCCTATCTTGGTGATTGAGTTGTTCAATGTTTTGGGAATTGATTTTATGGGTCCTTTCGTTAGCTCACATGGAAACAAGTACATATTTCTAGCTCTGGATTATATATCTAAATAGGTGGAAGTCATAGCTTTCCCAAATAATGAGGGTAAGAGTGTTACGAGTTTCCTACGACAGAACATCTTCTCTAGATTCGGAACACCTCAAGCTATCTGTCATGGCCCAAGCTTAGGGCCTAGACGTGACCGGTGAATGGGGAATCCTAAGAAACCCAAATAAGCCTCATAGCATATCATTACATATCCCTGGTCATGGAAGCAATTGAAATGACAATAAGAGATAAGCATAAACAAGGAAAATTAGGACTAAGGGTGAATAGGCCACACAATAGGGATTTCAACAAAAATGCATATAGTTGGAATCAATATAGGTTGAACCCTATGACCATGAATGTCACAGGAATAATAGTGTTGCCACCCTTACCGGCTGACAATAAGTTCACCATATCTAGTAGTCTCCTATAAATGCTTCAAAATCGTGGTTTGTTTATGGGGCTACCTTCGGAGGATCCGCATAGTCATCTCCATAATATTGTATTTGTTTGCAAGAGTGTGATAGGAACATAAAATCATTCATATGGATGCGATTGGTCTAAGAGTATTCCTTGTATCTTTAACTAGAAATGCAGTAATATGGTTGTTAGAACTCTCACAAAGTTTGAATCACAAGTTGGGTTGAGCTATGAAGAACCTTTTTAGAGAGGTATTTTCTGAGGTCCAAAAGGCTTAAACTCAAAGATCAAATCAACAACATTTAGCAGTTGCAAGTGATTCGATTAGTACAATATAGAAAAGGTTCACCAAGTTCTTGAGGATATTTCTGGATCACAAAATTATTGATGATGCCTTAGTGGAGATCTTTTATTAGGATCTTGACGAAGTCAAGCTTGTGCCGATACCATTATGAGAGACATGTTTCTTGATCAACCTTTTGCACGGATTACCGAAAGGATGGAGTAACTGGTCAAAACAAATAGAGTGTGGGGCCAAAGAGAGAGAGGTGCTATAAAAACTTTTTGTGAGGTGAACACCAACAATGAGCAAGTCAAGGTAAATGAGGAGATTATGCAACAACATTCTCAACTTCGCACAAGTATAGATTTGGTGTTTAAGAATAACCAAGCAAATGTTCATACGATGACTCACCAACCTCCAAAGGCTCCTATGTATGAAAAATCCTTCTTTGATGAAGATACTTGCTTTGTGAGTAATCAAGCGGTGGATTTTCGAAACAATGCCCAAGGGTCCAACTCAGACTATGGGAGGTAAGGTTCTAGAAATCAAGGTCGGAACTATAATCAAGAAGGTGCGTATAGAGATAATCGTGGCAGATATGATAAAAGAGAGAGAGTACCGGAGGCCGAGTGGGGGCGAAGAGATGGATATAAGAATGGTCCCTATGTGCCTCCCCATAATCATGATGTCGGGTCTAGCAACGATTGAAGAAATGTTTGATAAGTTGTTGAAAAGGGCCAACCATTAAGATGTGACTTTAAAAATGATGAAATCTGTTATTTCAAGTATCAATCAAAAGATAGAGTCTCATTCGGTGGCCATCAAATAATTGGAGCAACAATATGGGCAAGTATTTTCTCAATTAAACCAATACCAAAAGGGCACGTTACCAAGTAATACTGTTCAAAATCCAAAGAATGATTAAAATTGCATGATGGTCATGATAAGAAGTGGGAAAAGCATTATCGATCCCCCAATGCTGGTGGTTAATGACGAAGCTTGTGAGAAGGGTGTTGATGACAAGGTTAAGGTTGAGAAAGAAGTTTTTGAAAGCAATGGGATGCAAAATTAAGAGGTGAAATATGATTCCAATACCTCCTCCCTTTTTTCCCCAAAGACTCAAGAAAAAGAAGGAGGATGGTAAATTTGAACATTTCCTTTCGATGTTAAAGAAATTGTCTATTAACATTCCCCTTCTAGAAGCAGTGGAGAAGATGCTTGAGTATCCTAAGTACATGAAGGATTTGGTAATGAAAAAATACATTGTAAGGTAAGATCTTTTCCAAAGCTTTTAACATTGAAGTGCTATCACTACTAAGTCATTCGTCCATAAATGTGAAGACCTAGGTGCTTTCACCATGCCATGCACTTTTGGAGAATTAGCATTTGCCAAAGCACTTTGTGATTGGGTGTTAGCATAAATTTGATATTGCTTGCCATCTTAAAAATCTTAATTTAGGTACTCCTATTCATACAAATATGTGGTTACTAATGGCAGACAGAACAGCCAGGAAAACTATGGGGATACTTTATGATGTATTGGTAAAGGTAGACAAATTTATATTTCCTGTAGAATTTGTTGGTCTTGACTGTGAGACTAATTTTGTAGTTCCTATCATTTTTTGGAGGCCTTTCTTAGTCACAGGTCGCACTCTAGTTGATATGGAGAAAGGACTACTCTTAGCCACATATCGCACTCTAGTTGGTGAAGAAGCAGAGGTGTTTCAGGTTTGTTAATAAGGCATAAAGGATTGTGATTTGAGGTTAATATCAATGATTGAAACTATTGATGACGATGAACCAGAGGTCCTGGTTGAGCTATGTCTAGGAGTTGATACTTTGGAGACGGTGTTGATGAATTTTGATGGTGACAGTATCCTAGATTATAAAGAGACAGTGGATGCTCTTGGAGTATCATTTGGGCCTAGACATCAGAAAAAATTAGAGCTAGATCAGAAGAACAGGGAATCGCCACCAACAAAACCTTCCATAGAGATACCATTGGAGTTAGAACTGAAAGCACTCCCATCACATTTGAAGTATGCATATTTGGGAGAGGATGACACATTGCCAGTCATCATTGCTGCAGATTTGAGTGAAAATCAGGTAGAGGCCCTTGTATCAGTGCTTAAACAATTCAAAAGGGCTATTAGGTGGACTATTGCAGATAGCATTGGCATCCCTCCCGAAATATGCACTCACAAAATTTAGCTAGTCAAGGACTACAAGCCAGCATTGAGCATTAGAGATGGTTAAACCCTCTGATGCAAGAGGTGGTTTGGAAAGAGATCATCAAGTGGTTAGATGGAGAAGTAATCTATCCTATTACAGATAATGAGTGGGTGAGCCCTATTCAGTGTGTTCCAAAGAAAGGGGGTATCACAGTAGTGCCAAATGCTGAAATTGAATTAATTGCTATGTGGACAATTACTAGATGGAGGGTGTGTATGGATTACAAAAAGTTGAATGCCTCAATAGAAAAGGGTCACTTTCCGATGCTATTTATGTATCAGATGCTTGATAGGCTTATAGAAAAGAACTTGTACTGCTTCCTAGATGGATATTCTGGGTACAACCAAATTTTCATTACTCTAGAAGATCAAGAGAAAACCACTTTCACCTACCTCTACGGTACATTTGTATTTAAAAGAATGTCATTCGGGTTGTGCAATCCTCCGACTATATTTCAAAGATGTATGATATCTATTTTCTCAGACATGCTGGAGAGCACTATTGAGGTGTTTATGGATGACTTCAGTGTGGTTGGTCAGTCATTTGAGGATTGTTTGGCACACTTGCATAATGTTTTACAAAGATGTGTGGAAAGTCATTTGGTGCTAAATTGGGAGATATGTAACTTCATGGTCAAAGAAGGTATTGTGTTAAGCCATAGAATTTCAAGCAAAGGCATTGAGGTTGATAAAGCTAAAATAGAACTAATTGAGAAACTCCCACCTCCCATCTCTGTAAAAGGTATTAGGAGCTTCTTGGGTCATGCAGGATTCTATCAATGTTTCATAAAATATTTCTCCAAAATTTCACACCCTTTGTGCAAGCTTTTGGAGATGATTGCCAAATTTGCATTTGATGATGCATGAATGCAAGCTTTTGAATAATTGAAGAAAAGGTTAACCAAATACACCAATTATTGTGGTTCCTGATTGGTCAAAGCCATTTGAAATAATGTGTGATGCTAGTGGGGTTGCATTAGTTGTGGTTTTGGGACAGCGCAAGAAGAACGTTCTACATCCTATTTACTATGCCAGTAAATCTCTAAACGTAGCCAAGAAAAAATACACAGTCACAAAATAGGAGTTGCCTGCATTAGTCTTTGCATTTGAGAAATTTCGCTCATACTTATTAGGAGCCAAAGTGAGAGTGCACATGGACCACGCAACACTCAAGTATTTGATGGCCAAGAAAGATGAAAAACCAAGACTTATTAGATGGGTGTTTCTACTAGAAGAATTCAATTTTGATGTAACTGATCGAAAAGGGTCGAAAAACCAAGTTGCTAACCACCTTTCCAGATTAGAAGATGTGGCTATGATGCAGTTTGATGATGGCATTGAGATTAATGACTCTTTTCCTGATGAAAGAATATTGGCAGCCTCACATGATCTTATACCATGGTTTGCAGATTATGACAATTACTTGGTGAGTGATATTATTCCTCCTGACCTAAACACCCACCAATGTCGCAAGTTCATGCATGATGAAAGGAAACTTTTCTGGGATGACCCATTCCTATTAGTATTTGTGCTGATAGAATCATTTGTAGATGTGTTCTGGAAGTAGAGATGATGAGCATCCTCAAGTCCTGCTACTCCTCACTAGTAGATGGCCATCACCGTGGAGCTCGGATGGCCTACAAGAAATTATAATATAGATATTATTGGCCTAGTATAAATCGAGATGCTCATGATTATGCCAAAGCTTGCGATAAATGTCAAAGAAAAGGTGGAGTCTCACGTAGGCAGGAACTTCCTCTTAAACCCTATCTTGGTGATTGAGTTGTTTGAAGTTTGGGGAATTGATTTTATAGGTCCTTTCGTTAGCTCATATAGAAACAAGTACATCTTTATAGCTGTGGTTTATGCATCTAAATGGGTGGAAGTTATAGCTTTGCCAAATAATGATGGTAAGAGGGTTACGGGTTTCCTGCGATAAATGAAAATGAATAAGGTAAGAGGGTTAAAGGTGAATAGGCCACACCATGGGGATTTTAACGAAAATGCATATGGTTGGAATCTATATATGTTGAACCCTATGACCATAGAAGTTATAGGAGTGATTGTTGCCACCCTTACCGGCTGACACTAAGTTCAACATATCTAGTGGTCTCCTACAAATGCTTCAAAATTGTGGTTTGTTTATGGAGTTACCTTCGGGATCCACATAGTCATCTCCATAATTGCATTTGTTTGCAAGAGTGTGATAGGAACATAGAATCTTTCATTTGGATGCAGTTGGTCTAAGAGTATTCCCTCTATCTCTAACTGGAAATACAGCAATATGGTTGTCAGAATTGTCACAAAGTTTGAATCACAAGTTTGTTGAGCTACGAAGAGCCTTTTTACAGAGGTATTTTCCGAGGTCCAAAAGGCTTTAACGCAAAGATCAAATCAACAACTTTGAGCAATTGTGGGTGATTCGATTAGTACAACATGGGAAAGGTTCACCAAGTGCTTGAGGATGGTTCAGTGTTGCATTCATTGTATTATTTGCAGCATTATTTGCATTGTCCTGGTCCATTCTTCGCAATATTTTATGGATCTCTGGGTAAAACGGAGTCAAGGGAATGCCTTGACTTCGAGTGTTATGTATACACTATACCTGCTCACTAAAATAAAACAAAAACACAAAAATGTAACATGAAAGAAATAAGGATTAATTCCTGAACTACTCAAATTAAACAAGTTCAGCCATATTCCCCAACAACGGTGCTAATTTTTTTATGTCAGCCAAGCTGTACCTCCTTTTTAAAGGTTAAAGCGGTCTTCGTCAAGATATATAACCTAACTATTGTTAGGGTCAAACCCACAAGGAATATGGTAGACCTAGAGTACTTTCAAGCAATTCGAGTTGATTAACCTACTTATATCCCCAAAGGGAGTATTTATAAAACTATAGAAAGAAATCCTAAACTAAGATAAGTATGTGAAACCTTTAAGAAGAGTAACTACAGTGTAGTATTCCCCATGATTCCCTAACTTGATAATACCAGATAATCGCCTTCTTTTATAGTGTGTAGCATGCAAAATTGAAAGTTATGTTTACCAAACCCTTTGATCCAGGCGAGAGGTAAATTTCACTATGTGAT